>WYDI02021538.1:0-20565 GCA_009867235.2 Psittacus erithacus | reverse complement strand
AGTTAGAAACACAGTGCTGCACCAGCCACTAAGAAGGAGAAAAAATGACTGCTACTGCTGAACCCATGACAGTATGCAAAAATTCTAAAATGCCAGATGAAACACCCAAATGATTTTCTGCAATGCCGCCCATCTTAAGTGAAATTTTTCTTCCTTCATTCATAACATCATAACTTCCATCAGCAATAAAACATCAATACTTTTTTCAGTGCAGGTGTCACAAACATACTTTTCTTTCAGTACTATTTATCCAACAGTAGTTTCTTTTCATTTTATCATGACAGTGGGTAGGAACTGAGACATTAAGTTTCAAAGTTTTTCATTGATCTTTTATATTCTAGTAGGAAGACCTTATGAAGACTTCCTTATATGTAAGTCTGTCTCCAATTTATGAGTTGTCGACTGCCTTGCATCAGAAAGTAAAACTTTCCCTAAAAAATCTGTATCCTTATAAAACTACACTGACTGGCTCTCCTAAAACTATGTCTATTTTAAGATCTTGATTTCTAGACTGTACTGATGATTGCCTTGCAAGTTTCTTAAAAATTAAAATTGGCAATGTTAGAAACCTGCAGATGATCAACAGGGCCTTATCTTCTGACATAAGGGCTGCTGGCCTGATGTGAGAAATAAATTCCAGCAGATCGAAGCTACTCAAGAAAATAATGAAAATTCAGCAGTAAAGCTAGAGTGGAAAAAAGGAAGTTCAGTTTTGGTTTTTAATCTGAGAATAAAAGCAAGAATGAATGGTCATGACTGCTGGGGACAGGTCTATCTAAAGACAAATCTTGAGGTCTGTAACAATATCCTTACTTAGGGAAAATGAATGAGTGAGTAAAAATAGGAGTAAATTGACAGCAGACACATCTGGAAAAAGGGAATGTAAGAACAGAACCGTAAGCACAGCTGGAGTGCAAGGGAAATCAGTCCTGAAAGAAAGATCATAAATGTTGTAGAAAGATAAGGGAAGAATAAAGGGTAAGGATGAAAAAGCCGTATTAAAGGAGTTCCTCTGTACTCTTAAAAGTGGAAAACAAAAGTGACTTGACATGAAAAGGCTGTGATCTGAGTCTATCTCAGCAACATCTTAGTACCTTTCACCAACTTCACTCAAAGTTATTGACACACTACAGAACTGGAATCAAACTCAGGAGCCATAAGCAGCCCTGTATTGTTTTAAAAAGAAGTTGCTTGAGTCATATGGCTGCAGATCTAGGTCAGACTTGTATTTGGTGAAAGGGTCTGAAAATGTAGAATTTTGGAAGATGCTTGAAATTCTCCTTTGTCTCTCTTTTCTTTGCCATGTAAATGATTTCTATAAGGTATAAGTAGAACTATAATTTGTTTCATAATTTCTCTTTCAAAATTGTATTTTTCATAATTTCTCTTTCAAAATTGTATTTTTCCACACATACCTTGAAATAAACACCACTTCATAGACCATCAAATGAAAGTCTTAAAAACGTTAACCTTTTCCATAAGCAAGAGCTGTTTAAAATGTGAATTAGCTAATTAGTTGACACAAATTTGTGCAGCTTCACTGACTTCACTAAAAGTAGTTTATATGTCATGAATATTAAGGTCCATATGTTTCAGAAGTGCTATGCTATAAACAAAAAAAAAATAATCTGGAAACTGAAGAATAATTAGAGAAATCTACAAAGAAAATCTAGTTAAGCGGGCCATGGGTCGTCTAATACCACGCAACAGTTTAGACTTCATCTTTGAGGTGTCTTTGAAGAGACTCCAACAGAAATCAGTTTATGGATTAAAAATAACCCCCATCTTAGGAACTTACATGGGAAAAATTTTACAAGGAAATACTAGATTATATCATGAATGCTCAAGAACTTCTTGGTTACAGGGAAGAAGCTTTTAGCTTCCTTAGATTCCCTTCAAAATATGCATCCTAATAATGCAGGTTCAATACTTCAGATTTGCCACAAACCAAATAACTAGGATAGATGCAATCTGATGCTTTTATTTTGTTAGGCAGTTTATTCACATCTTTCTGCAGTCCATATTATTGCAAAATGCCCTTTTTTGCCATTCTTCTTGACATTCATAGCTACAAGAGATTTATGTGGCACTACTACTATTATTAAATTCTTCAAAATTATTTGAGATTCTTAAAGCTAAGGTCTTCAAAGATAAAAAAACCCCACATGTCCACCTTCTGTAGACCAGTGCAGTTCTTTGTTCCCACTTCTAATTATATGCTAAACTCAAACCATACCCCCACCCTACTGCCTTTTTTTTTTTTTTAGTAACCCACTGCTTTATGTTTATGCTTCAACTCCCTGAACTTTTCTCTCTATCTTTTCATGGGAGATATGGTAATCAACAAGCAATCATTATCAGCAACAGTAAAAGATTAAAATACCTGACTAAATGAAGAAAACTTTAGTTGTGCAGTTTTATGCAAGCCAGGGTACAATATTTCAATCCTACTGATATTCCTACTGCAGCGCGAGAACAGTATATCAGATGGTGAAGCAATAAAACTTAAAAAAACCTTGAAGTGAAAAAACTTACAAATAGCCTGCAGCTAGGATTTAATCTGAATGGCCACTTCACAAACAAGATCAATGAATAAAATATTCTCAACACAAGGCAATAAGCAGAGAGAAAAGAATTCTTGTAGCAAAGTGCTCCCCAAACTCATTCCAAATACTTAGCAATTGCAATCAAAGTTTCTGAAAGCCTTGCACAATTTCCGCCTGCTTTTCACTAGAGAAATAAGAAATAAGTGTAGGGGCTTGTGAAAACAAAAGGATTCAAAAATAGTGATCTGAAGGATTATATGGTAATAGGAAAGGAATGCTGCAAAGTAAAACGTGAATTTCTTTTCCTTGACTAAAAATTCTTCTGGTTCACATTTCTGTTATAATGCTGTTGTGTTATTTCTCCTGCTGAAATATTACATGCATAGGAAGGAAGAGACTTTGAGACTTGCACAATTTGCCTACATTTGCCTCTATAATATCATTAGACAGGAGAATCAGTAACACTACAGCTAAAAGCTAGAGATGGACTAACCAGTGCTTTATCTTCTGTTGCCATGGACTACATGATGAACTCTGCAGTGACCTAAATTTATTACAGAATAATGCTCACTGCTGCTGTACCAAACACTCTGTTGCAATTACAGCACATTAGGCAGAGGAGTGAATCTCAAGGGAAAATGTCTAGTCTTTTAATCAAGCAGTAGAAAAGTCAGAGTGGACAAAAATTACACTGCTGTATATATCTGCAATCAATCTGCACATGTACGTCTAACAGCAGTCTTAATTTTGCCAAGAAATTGTTTTTATTATATACGGGGGTCAAAACTGTACAGCTAGTTCACTTAATCTTTTCTGTACTTCAGTCCTTTTTTTCCTGTATTATATTCTCAACCTTCCTGAACTTTGTTAGGAGCACCAGAGAGTTAAAATGACCAGTCTTAGGATTTCACCCTTAGACTGACCTATTTCAAATTAGTATAATCCTTTTTCTATATTTTGTTGATGTATCTTACAAATCTGAAGATCTGGGAAAGACACACTATGAGCTGAATGTCTGAAGGCACACTGTTCCTGCAAACGGCTTTTAACATTTAATGGGATCTGTAAAGCTCACCTTACAAGTATTCTGAAATCTGATAAGTCATTCATTTGTTTTAATGGATAAGATGAAAGCTTTTGTAGAGTATTTCAAATAATTTCTAATGAGATTTCAGAAAAGAAACACTACCATTTCAGAGGCAATAGCTGAAAATCCTGAGGTTTAAAAAAAGATTAATTTGAATTGCAGAAGAAAATAGGTCATGGAAATCAAGGTGTATCTTAAACTCTGCTTATGGGCTGGATAGAGGAGAGAGAGGAAGAAGTCTTTTTACTTCTATTCAAAAGAACAATAGGATATCTAAAGCTTTCAGGAAAGGCAAAAGTAGACACAAAGAGATGATTCGTATAACCCAACCTTAAACACCTGTCTGAGACATCAAAGCCAGGAACTTCAGTCACTCTGGGTTTCCTGTAATGTGACTGCAGAGGGTTGGTGACCTCCAAAGGGATAACCGGCATCATGCAGCTCTGCATCACTGTCTGAATGTGCTTCCCTCTTTTTTCTTTCTAAAACAAGTTACTATTTAAGGGCAATTAGGGTCCTAACTTGGGTGTATGATATTGGATTCTAGAAGATGACTAGTGCAAATTTTCACTGTACCAATGAACAAAAGTGAAATCAAAATAATTAGTGTGTTTTATGGCAATATTGGAGTATGATCTTGCAAACCTTGTTGAAAGACAGGTTTCTTGGTCACTTAGTGGACCATAGGGATGAGTGTCACTCAGCTGAGTAAGTATTTGCAGAGCTGAAAAATGAAAAAACTTGGCCTTGGTTTTCTCATTCTGCTATGTTAGATATACATGACTAAATGCTACAAACAGTAGTAAAACAAAGTGAATGCAGAGCAAAATAATTTACCTCCTAACACCTTTGTTATTTTGTTTTCATTGTAATTTCAGAATTATGGCCATGACCCTGGGAACAACCAAGTTACATACCTTCGTGAGTCCAGCAAATCAACCATTTACATTTTCTGAAGAAGTTCAGTTTTCACTAGAATTATGGAATTATAATGCATATTTGTAGCTCAAATACCTTTTATAAACTGTCATTACGGTTGATAAAATAAAAGTTAAGGATGAGACACTATATGCTTATGCTGTTATATTTACACTTCTCTCCATTCATCTATCTCTGCAATGGCTGCCTAATGCCTAAGCAAGATATTTCACAGTAAACACTCTGCAGTATATTCTGTGGAATATATGGCTCACCAAAACACCTTCTAAGAGATGGCAACAGATATGTCACATTCATTACGGCAAAGTGAAGATATTACAGGCTCTTTATGATATATTTCTTCTCATTGTGTGTTTTAAGCACTAAACAGACCACACTGAACTTGCAGGGCATGGCAAAAATATGTATGAAAAATGCAGAAGGAATTGTCCCTATATCTGCAGGCTGAGTAATATGCAAATACTAAGCCATTTACGGAGAACAGATAGCACTCTTTGAGACTTTCCATATTGGCATTTTCACAGCGCCTTAGCATAAGCGCTATCTACCTCAGGTATTTTTAAAGTGTCGCTGACATATTTAACAATACTTTCCTCAACACATACCTTCAATCTGTGTGGAATAAAAAGTGTGGAGGACATGAAAAATCAGCCAGAGGTAAGCCTGCAACACTGTTGTCAGAAGGTCAAAGGAAGATCCGGAGAACTGGAATAGGCCTCAGATGTGAAATATTTCCTGACATATGAAAAAAGTTTTGAAGAAATAAATTTGGGTGGTTTGGAGGGAGACCTTAAAAAAACCAAAACAGGTAGCCAACAAGTGAAAACAAGCAGAGATAGAAGGTAAGAAACAAAATAAAAGGCAGTTTACTGCCTTTTAGAGTGATGAATGAAGTTTTCTCAAGGCAGAAATCAAGAAAATAAAATGAGTCTTCAGGAAGAGAATGACAAGTTCAGTTGTACCTGCAAATAACATCAGAAATGAGAGGCCAAAGACAAATCCACTAATTTAACACCATTTCTCACATGCCATGTGACACATTTAGGTAATTTCCTTTCTTAAAAGGGAGTAAAAATTCTATTTTCAGTCTCATTGTATGTCTGTAAAGTAAAATCATATAATTCTGTTTTACAAATGGTGGCAAGAAGGGGTAAAACAGGAAGACAATTTGCTCTGCTAATTCAATTAACTACAAATATCACCTGGAATGCTTAACATCCTCTACTAAATTAAGCATTTCTACACAGAACTGCATTTAGAGGAGCAGTGAATATCAAGGAGAAAGACTAAAACAGATGTCCCTTTCTTGTCACATTCCTCATTTTCACCCTGAGGAATAGCTAAAACCTTGAAGTAAAAAAAGGACGCATTGAAATATTTAAACCTTTAAAATTGTCTATTTCGTGGTTGTGGAGCTGAACCTATACACACAAATACATATATATATATGTATGCATGCATGCAGTGACATAGATGGATTTTTTTTCTGGTACACTTTACTGATCTTTATTTATGGTTGGAAGCTCCTTTACACTTGGGAGAAAAGCTTCAGAGATTTCAGAGGAGCTGAGCTACCTGGTTTAACTACATTCAACACCTCAAAATTATTATAATGATAACTACACTCTAGCTGCTTGATGGGAACATTTTGGCAGCATAGTAATTCCCCTGCTGTTATTATTTGATGTGTTTTCATGATTATTTTTATGAGGACAAAGCAGTATAAAGGGGTTAGACATAAGCAAGCATACATAAGCCCACACACGCACAAAAAAGTCTTAAAATGCTAGTAAAAGAAAGGGAAGATGTAAAGGCTTATACAACTTCTCAACCTAATATAGTTTTTCCCTGTCTTTATTATGGCATGTAAAACAACAATCTGGGGTGAAATGGAGGACAATGTATAGAAAATAATTGAGTATTTGGCACTCATTTTCAAGTACTAGTAAATGTTTTAGAATCACTTTGAGTCTGCGATGGCATTTCAGAGCTTTATTACAAGGAAACTGCTACCACGCATCAATAATACTAACAAGGAACAGTTTTGTTTAGTGGGTTCCTTCCCTCTGGCTTCCTGTTTAGAGCTATTCTCATTATTCTGGCTCAAGGAAGTTAGAAGATGCTGCAGTTTTGTCCCCTCCTGCAATTATACATGGCAGCCTTGCTAACTGGAAATAGGTCCAATAGTTTTGGGAAATAATCAGACAAGAAGCTTAGGCTGCTGTTAAAGAACCCTGAAAGCTGTGGTTCCTGACAATGCCACCAGATACAAATTCTGGCTACTGCCACTTAATTCAGGAGACTTAAGATCATCTGGACTTGCTTGTATTATTTCATCTAATTTACCTAAAGCTACAGGTTATGTCTCTGAAAATGAAAGCGCTGCATCATGTCACTGAACACCAGTATTCAGGGGGCAAGGTCCCAGACACTGCTGGTTTAAAGACCACAGTTATATAGTTAATGAAGTCTAGATAAAGAACAGCTGCTGGATGTCAAGCCCAGCTGAGACAGCGCAGCTCATGCCTTCAGCAGTAAGTTCTCCTGTTTCAAGAAGAGGAAGACAAAGCAAACTGCCTCATGGATAGGTCCACAGGAAAACCTTGTTCCCTAAATGTGCTCAGAAGTTGTTTGAGAGGCTGCTATTTTCCATGAGCTGTAAACATGATAACAGCTCAACTGTACCAAATGTTGTATCAGGACGTGCTAGCACACTGACAACTTTCAGAGTAATTGTATAACATGGTCTTAGAGGATGCTTGTAGGAGTGGACCTGAGATTAATGTATGCGAGCAGATGGTTAAAGGATAGGCAGTGTTGTCACCATCATCATTCAGCAGTCTGATCACCTCAACCAACTACTTCATATCCTTACCTTCTTCTCAAAGACTCCATTCAGCCCTGGAAGCTTAGTAGCTGAAATGTTTTCTTTCCAGCAGCTAATAGAATTTACCTTTTGATGTTTCTGGGATGTACATAGGTACTAAAACAGAGGAAAAACTAAGGTATAAAATAACTAAATTATTTCTGCAAAGCTACAGTCTATAATAAGACTGGGAATTAGGCCAAGGTTTCCTGCAAAACTGAATCCTTATCTTGCATTCTATTAGACTATTCCTCATTGTCTTATGATTTGTTCCTCTGTGGGAGAGATCAAGAGCTAAAACCTGGAAGATGCCTGGTTTCTGCACCGAAAACACTGCCAGAGATAATCTCCTCACAAGACTTAGCATGTGAGAGGACTACAGCTTAATTAATCCCACAATGACTCTTTCCTTTTCATATTTTAAAATTTTGTGAATAATTCCCTACTTAAAAGATCACAGACTTTTCTCTGCCACACAGCTTTCCATATTAACTGCCCAATACGTTGGTCTTTTTCCTGCAATTATCACAGTCTTCAGTCCTTAAGTAAAATGATTGTCTTATGTTTTTTAACTAGTCTCGTGCCTTCTGGGCATGAAAACTCTCCCTGTATTCCTTGCTGGCATCTGCTAGATCACAAAAAGAGAGTAGTAACATGAACACTGTGAAAGGAATAATTCTTCCTGGGTTTTGTTTCTGGTTTGTTTTTTTTGTTTTTTTTTTTTTTGCTTTAGTTTTCTCTTTTATTTTTTACCAGCAAAATAGTGTTTATTCCTGTATCTGGGTTGAAATTCATGAGAAAAGTAAAAATTCTACATAGTATTCAGTTTGTTGAAGCATCCAAACCGTCATCAGCTTAACTTGGACCTGATTTTTTTCTAGCAGCAATTCAAATTAATGTTTCTTAGTTGTTTTATGAAAACTGAGCTGTAACATTTCTGGTGAATATTTTTTTACTTTGGCATTATTTATTGAAGGGCTGACCTCCAGTGCATTCACAATTCAAGACTGTTAAAGCCTCAGCATGTATGTAATGTAAAAACTGAAAAACAGTTTCTTACAGAACACTTTTTCAGAAGACGTGGAATTAATTTCTTAAACAGGCAGACAAAATGTACTAATAAAATACCCTCATCTCCTGCTTCTGCATTTCTGGAATATAAACATTACACCAGTGTATAATTCCAAGAGCTATAAATGTTGAAGGAGAAGGCATCATATTAGGTTAAAAATCAGAGACACTGGATTGATTGGGAATTAAGGCTGGGGACAGAATAAACAAATTCAATCATTCACTGTTATACAAAGAAATATTCCTAAGATATGAATAGCACTCCATGATTTGTTCAATGCATTTTTTCTTTCAAGGTCAATGCTTCAAAGGGAGAAGAGGAGGGGGAAAGCAACTCATTTCTCCTTTTCATGCTTCCTATGCCTTTTGAGAGACTGCTGCATTTTCTAAGCACATTACAATAAGTTAGGTTTGCTTTCTAAATGAATTTCCAACAAAGAATATATTCAGTCTTTATCAGATGGCACTTTTCAGAAGCAGACGCAGGAATTTGAGCTTTTGAAAAGAATCAGTGCTAATAGAGTTGCTATTTTGCTATTTGACCACTTCTGTCCCATGTACTGCTTTGAAATCTCTTCCCTTGTGTACATATCCAAACCTTTTCAATAACGGCGCAGGTGCCTGCTCTTCTCCAAACAGGAAAATTGTGGGAGTTTGTCTTTCAAATGGCCCTTTTCCATAACTCGTGAACTTGGTTATCTTGTTTCTTTGATAGCACAAGACAGAAGTGTGGGCAAGGACACCAACTCCTTAATGCTTCCTTGTCATGCCTTCACACAGGGTGGGGATTAGTTGCTGCAGGTAGAGGTTAAAGGCTCAAGAACCTTTCCCAGGGTCACTATAGCTAAAGGGCTTGCAGAGCTCTTGCTTTCATTTGGATGCCCTCAAAACAGAAATTCCCAGCACAGTCCTGCAAATATGTCCCTAACTGAAGAATGTATGATCACCTATAAAAGAAGAATATTTTCCTGACCATTTTAATTTTGTGTTTTTCTGATGAATGACGCCATCCCCTGCCACAGACAGCGCCACACCATTTCAGTGGCGATACAATGGTTTTGAAACATGGATACTTGTCAGTGTGACTTAGGTTGTTGCTACCTACTATGAAGTTTGAGCCGAACCTTTCTGCTTCCACAAAAGAAAAGTTGATTTTTATACCTGTTCAAATAAGGCAATTGGTAAATATAATAAGTACAGTTTGGTTTTGAATTTATGAGAAAAAAACCCAACAAAACGGTTTCCAAAATGGCCTTGGGAAAATAATTTTCTTTAGCATCTATTGTGGTTCTTTAAAAGTAGTTACTACCAATATACCGTTGCTTGAAAAAATTGTCATACATGCAGTGAAATAAACTATCATGAGCACATTTCTTCGTGAAACAGCATTGATTAAAACTGGATACTCTCTTATCTGGAAATTACACTTTTATCTAGTTATTTTCCTAAAATTATATACATTTTATAATACTGTGCTAAAGAGGGAAATAGAAGCAAACCAGTCATCTTCTATGGTCAAAATGTGGATCAGACAGCCCACATACAAAGAAAATGTGTCAGTTAAATGGATGCTGTCTGTTAGTTCTTACTGCCATCTAGATTCACAGGATTCTTACTACTCACATGCTGAAGCTCCTCCTTCTTCAAGTAGTTTCATCAAATATTGATTTAGAAGAGAAAATTATTAACCTAGAAGTAACCAGTAGAATAAGCATGATATAGATCCCTCTATCTATGGATATGACAACATTGAGGTAGTTACTGCTGACTTAGGAGCACAGCTTCAGTATCTGAAGAGAGATTACAAGGATGCTGGAGAGGGAATCTTTATCAGGAACTGCAGCTGTAGAACAAGGGGGAACGGGTTTAAACTTAAACAGAAGAAGTTTGGGTTAGATATAAGAAAGAAGCTCTTCACTGTGAGGGTGGTGAGGCACTGGAACAGCTTGCCCAAACAGGTGATAAATGCTCCATCCCAAGCAGTTTTCAAGGCCAGACTGGATAGAGTCTTGGGCAACATGGTTTAGTGTGAGGTGTCCCTGTGCATGGCAGGGCTGCTGTAACTAGATGATCTTAAGGTCCTTTCCAATCTTGACTATTCTATGAATTTATGATTCTATGAATCTCATGTCTTCCGGATTTTACCATGGCAGACTCCAGCTCTCTGTATTAAGAAGGCAAGGACAAAAAGAACCGTATCTCAGATTTGAATTTTGCCTAGGCATTGCTTTCAAAGGAGACTTGCAAACAGGACCAGGTATTCAGCTTTGGAAGGACATACAGGTCATGACAACAACAGGGGAAGTGTCACAATTCACTCTGCGAGCAAAGTAAGCAGCTTGTTTTATGTAATCATCTACTTAAGTCAAGCCACCATTTTGTTTGATGTTTCTTGCTTTGCAAAGCAGAACTTATTTTCAGTAGTCAGTGGCAAATTTCCTAACCAGATATCCATCTGTCTTTTTCCTGCTACACCACTACGTCCTGTACAGAGGATACACAAAGCAGCAACTGAGAATATTTGGATGATTACGTTTAATTGATTATTATATGTTAAAGTACTGAATGACTAATGGCTGTTTACCTGGCAATCTGCTATGGTAATGTCATATTTTTTGTTTCCATTGGTCACATATTTTTTGTTTCCATAGGTCACAGCACTGTGAAGTATCACTCTTAAAAGCTCTAACCTTTCTGCTTCTGAACACTTTCTGATTCATTGACTGTATCTTTTGTTGTGCAGGAGAATGTTCCAAAAAATTATTACCACCACTACAAATGATAAAAAACAGGGTATAAAAGTGTATGTGTGTAAGGGGAAACCTTCAAGGGGAGAGTAAATGAGAAAGAAACTGTATCAGAAATATTCTGTTTTGCATCACTATGTTGAACGTGATATTCTGGAAGCAAGGAAAATACTCAATTACATATAGGGGAGGCATTTTAGAGGTTTTGTAATACAGCAAACGGCAACAACAGTTAAAATTATACATGTAGTTTAATCTAGTTTAAAGTAGTTTCCCATGAGTACTACGAAATTGCACAGTGTCCCACCCCCAACTCACTTTGTTGCTGCATCTGCCCTTGCAAACTTACACAAAGCCTGTGAATCGGCAAACTTTCTCTTTTATCCTAGTTCTGCCTTTTTGTTTGTTTGTTTCATTTGGGGATTTGTTTTTTTCATTGATTGGTTGGGTTTGTTTTTTGGTTTTCTCCTTTCTAATTTTTTTTTTTTTTTTTGATAACTGCTTTTAACCTAGATATCCTGGAAGACTTCATACTTGATACTATTGGGTGAAAAATTTTACCTAAAATTAAAAAGCAAAGATCCAGACTACCTGAAGAATTTTACAAATTTTGCATTGTTCATATCATTTTTGACAATGGAAACCTTGAAAATATGGAAAGAACCAAAACTTTTCATTCTGCTAATTGTAAAATGACATTTTCAGTACTTCAGTTTCTAAAGCCTCTGAATTCCTTCATCAAAATAGAACTTTTGATACAAAAGTGATCTTGCTGAATTCTAATTTCATGAGGAAAACCACTTTTTTATTGTTTCAGATCAGTTGGAAGCTATATATCACTATTTTCTTGTTAGAATAAAAATTAAAAAAAATTATGTTCACATAGCTTACACTTTGGGAAAATAGTTTAGCTGTGCCTCTGTAGCAACAAAAAAATAAAGCAATAAGAATTTGGAATTTCAAGGAAGAGAACTTAGCCTGTGTATGTGTTATAGTTCTAGAACATAAGCATAATTATGACAAAATATCAAGAGGAATGTAACTTCTTTTGGGTCTCAATTTGAAAAATCTGAGAGGCCATTATTCAGTCTTCTGAGATGTTGGATCCTACTGACTGCATGCAATGTTTAGATACTTCCAGAATACATGGTCACATTTTAACCAGATTTCAACATAACTACCATTTCAGAAGACCTTTCTTCTAACTCTTACATCATAAGGCTGCTTTTATTTGTAAACTGTTTTAACACTGAAGGGAAATAACGTGGCTGGTTAACCACAATTTAAAAATAAAGATGAAGTTCTTGAAAATAACCATCATACATAGAGAACCATGGGAATCTCAAGACATCATTTAGTTTTCTTCCTGCCCAAAGGCGGGATCAATTATACTTTTGTCAGCCTTGACAGATGTTAGCCTGACTCCTTCTTAAAGACCTCCAGTGTGGAAGGGATTGGAAGGGAGGGAGGCTCCTGGGCTCTCTTTTCCCATGCTTTGCTGTCCTGATCCTTTGAAATGTGACTTTTTCCACCCACAGTTTAAGGCTACTTTCTCTTGTTCTGCCTGCCACAGGCACAAAAATGAGGGGTATGCAGGGTCCGACTTGTCTCCAAACTGTGGCTTTGTACTCTTGTCTGTTCCTTAGCCAGTACACCTGCATATGTCCCCTACGTAAGAGCTCCTGTCATCTCTCCTTGAAGCCCTAGTGCATGAAAAAAGGCAATAAAAGCAAAATATTTGTCATCCAATTTACCAGAAATTATACACTATTATGGTCGCTGAATTCATGTTAATACTACAGTTAAATACCCCAGTTCAAACATTTCAGCTTTGAAATGGATTATGAAACTCCTGAGGCCACAGTACAACAGAAAAGAAGAAAGGTGTTATGTATAAATAAAAGTGTACATATCTATCTATTGCTTCCACATTTGCATACTTGCATGCGTATATAACATATCGTTACATGTATTAAGTTAGGCCAACACCACCTACTTTTTTCACCAGCAATATGGTGGTGTAGTCTTCTCAAGTATCAGCTCTCCCCTCCACAAAAACCCCTAACACCTGAAAACGTAAATCTTGGAGTCAGCAAAATGAAAAAGTAGGCATTTTATTACACCACAACATTTCCCTCCGCTTTTTCTGTGGTATCATTTGAAGCCTGCTTTCTAAATCAGAAGTTGAACAAATGAATACTTCTGTTCTCACTTTTAGTTGTCAGCAGTGCTTCAGCGTGAGATGAAATAAATTGCCAGGCTCTTTCATCTTCTATAATCAGCTATGCACAGCTGAGTACACCCACAGCCCTGTGAGCTGCCTCTGCCAGCGCTAATTCTGTGTGGAATGAGAAGTCTTTGTTAGTGCAATGTTTCTAATGTTCTACACAGGAGTAGTTTTTATTTTTATTTCTTCCTTTATTCCCTGTACACTCTTCTCCGACTGATAAGCTATTGTACAATCCATTTTCTGTGGGAGAGAAGCTTTTAGGTGGTAACATTTTCAAAATGTGCTTGATGTAGTGTACTTCTATTCCAGTGGGTGCCACTATCACTGATGGTATCAGTGCTTTTGCAACATAATATTTATAAATTGTAGTTAGTTCTAAAGAGCCTTTAACCAGTCTAACAGCAGGTCAGAACATTTCATTTTAGAAGTGTTAAAACTCTAAATTCATTGCTTTTACACCAGTGCAAGATGTAAAAGTTGTAGAGATTTACTAATCATAGGGTTATTTTTGCCTTTCCACCATGCTCAATAGCAGTGCAGATAAGGGAGGAACAGAGTTTTCAAAAAGTCACAAGTAGCCTGAAATCCTAGGGTGATATCTTGTACCAAATGAATCGTTGGGGAAATAAGAGTCAATCAACTGAAAATCTGGCACTGTACATAATAGGGTCGTGCACGTACAGATGGACTTTTCTAATGCACTTACTGGGCCAGGTGAAGGGTAACACAACTGTGGCAACCCTAGACTCCAGGTCACCAGCTCAAACCAAGGTCAGTAGAATGAACTGTGGTATTGGCATCTGTGCAAGTCCCAGCAGATGCAGCAAGAGCATCATCCTACCCACCACTCTTGCTGGCAGCCTCTGAGAGAGTGGCAAGGACCACCTTACCACAGAAACTGGATTATTGTACTCTAATTTCTTCTCAGTCTTTGAAGGCTAAAGCTCTACAAACTTTGACATTTGAATGTCAGGTTCTACAATAAGGCTGAAGTTTTCAGTCTCTTGCCCTGCGCAGGTATGGATTAGATAAAGCTAAAATAAAATGGTGAATGCTACACTTCAGTAATCAATGAGCTAAAACTGCCCAGCCAAAGGGAAATAAGGCAGAGCAAAAGATCAACTTTCTACAATCTTTTAATTCCAAGAACAGAAAACAACCTCTTTTCTACATGTTAAATGCTGTCAGTACTACAAGCCTAAGATCTGACTACAGCCTGGTTTCTCATGGGCAACTAAATTCTTTAATAAAGAGTACATTAATTAAGCAGAGCAACCTAGCAGGAGGCTCAGTTTTACCCTAAAATAACCACAATCCTGGCCAATTTGGAAGCAGAAGCAAGACACATACTACCTATGAGAATCTGATTATCCCAAAACAACAACCAACAGATTTAGTTTTTTAAAGCTCTTACAATTTAGTAGTTTTTAATTTTTTTGTAAAATTAATATTTTAGAATCTGATTAAAGGAATATGACCATTAACAAGGCAGATATCATGGTGGAAGCTGGTTATAGATGACCCAACCATGATGAAGGGGAAACAAAATATTCTGTAAGCAGCTGGGAGAGCTTTCACAGTTGCTATCCCTTGTTCTCATGGGGTACTTTAACTTATCAGATATTTGTTGGAATTATAGCACAGCAGAGAGGAAACAGGCTAGAAGGTTCCTGGAGCATGTGGAAGATGCAGCTGGTCCGTGAACCAGCTGGGGAAGGCACCCTAGACCACAACACTAGACCTATTGTTTGTGAACAGAGAAGACTTGGTGGGTGCTGTTATGGTTGGAGGCTATCTTGAGCACAGTGATCATGAAATGATAAGTTTTCAATTCTCAGAGAAGTAAGGAGGGGGTCAGCAGAACTATCACCTTGGACTTTTGGAGGGCTGACTTTGGCCTGTTTAGGAGCCTGGTTGACAAAGTCCCTTGGGAGACAGTCCTGAAGGTAAAAAGAGTCCAGGAAGGCTGGGCATTCTTCAAGAAGGAAATCTGAAAGGAAGAGGAGCAAGCCAACCTCATGTGCCAAAAGATGAGGCAGTGGGAAGGACAGTAATATAAATAACAAAGTGTAGGGAAATTAAAAATTAAGTCTAGTTGTGACTTTAGACCACTGTGCAGAGAATTTTAAACTTTTCCCCATAGATTTTATCTTGTGTTTTCTTCAATTAACTCTAATGTACTTTTCAGAAATCTCTATCACAGGCATAAATATTGTCAGGAAAAACAATAATATAATTATATCAAATTTCATTTGTTTCATAAAATGACTAATTGGGATCTACTGTCTGAATCAACTGTCCCTCATAGTTGTCTGTACTTCTAACAGGCTCTTTCCTCCTGTTAGCGATGTTAAAATCAAGCAAAGGTCAGAGATTCCAACAACAGGTTCAAGACTGAAGTGTTTCGATCTGAATAAAGGAAAAGGCTATCCTTTTCCAGCCACCTTTAAGGGAACTGAGCATGGAGGTGTTTCGAGGCTCGCCTCTTGGCCATGGCTGCTGATAGAGTGTGATGGCCAAATCTCCAAGGGACAGGGAGGTCCAGCCAAGGTGCAGATATGAATCCATGTGCATTATTTCTCTTTCTGTGTTAGTGAACCTGAGCAATAAAACTAAAAAAACAAGAAAAGGTCTTGTTTATAACTATGAAGGAGGGAATTCTGATGTCTATAAGCAACAAAAACATAAAACTTCTCCTTTTCATACCTGTTTGATGAAAAATAACCACCTACCTGCTTTTGACAAAGCTAGCAAGACCAAAAAACTGGGTCCAACATGTTAGTCAGGCAGCAGCCTTATAGGTTGTATTATTTTTGTCAAAATCTAGTTCATCCAAAGCAATCTTCTGGCCCATTACAGAAAAGAAGGGCAGATTAACAGTTACTTGGAATAAAATTCCAGCACCTCTCTCCCAAAACAGGGAGTTTTCTTGAAAGAAACTAGGGCTAACAGTATTTTCTCTCTTGCTCAGTAGTATCTGGGTGCAATGATAACCTTCTCTGCACAAAAACCTCAATGCTGCAGGCTGTCTACTGTAACAAATATAAAATCCATATGCATAAAACAACATAGACATGCATGCAGTAGCTATATTATTGCTACCATTGAAATACTTAAGAAATCTGTTGCAAGCTAGTGCCTTTAAACTTGACCAGAGATGTATTTGAAAAGGTTAAAACAAAACTTAGACATGGTGTGATATTGCTATTTATTGCAGCTAACATAAATCAGAACATTAAATATTAACACAAGATATTGCCAAGTGCCACCCTATGTTCTTTGTATAACACTAGTTTCATCTAAGGACTATTTAAATCATTTTATAAGTTAAAATAAGCACATTTAAGGCTCACAAAATGGTTATGTTCCAGGTAACTTTTTTCACTACTATCTCTCTTGTTCCCACTTATCTGTTGTCTACAAAAAAGCTCTTTGTAAAATATGTGTATTGAATTGAGCTCTTCCCAATGTGGTTTATTAAAAAGTGATACACTTTGTAGAAAAATTATATTCAGCTAAATGAATAAAGAATAACTGGAGCTGGAATACAAGTAGGTGAAATGAAAGGAACCCAATAAACAGGTGCACAGTTAGATCTCCACACGTTAAATGTCAGTAAACATGGTGTTTGCTTTTTAATCTTTTCTAGCTGTGTTTGTTTTTAGAGAGAAAGGTTTATTCTTGCAAAACATGTTTCATAACCCTCTCAGCAGTAGACTGATTGGCAAAAGCTTCTTTCTTACCTTTCTGTTGTAAAATTAACTATTAGATCTTATTACGTTTCCTGTATTTGACAGTGGTTTTCCTTTTGAAGTCAAAAGAAACTGTCTCCTTAACTACAGCTGGCACAAGGATGAGACCACTGACAGAGAAATTTGCTTTCAATTGTATATTCCCATTACCACTAACACACAGCATATGGGTAAAAGAGACCCAAGAGGCAAACAGCACTTTTGGACAATGCAGAGTATCACAACCTTGCCATATTGTACATTAAATTTGCATTATATCCAGCAGTCAAGGAGAACATTAAGTATGTTGATATTACAAGTTCATAATATCCTTTCTCCCAAAGTACTGATATGATTTTACAGTACAAGGATTTGTACAATTCTAGACAGAACTGTGACTTTATTAATGGTCACTTACTAGATTTCTAAGATCCTAAGTACTCTGCAAAGCAGAGTTCATAGACTGCGGCCAAATCCTGAAGGCTCTGTAGGAAGTCTATAGAATGAGGTGCATCACACATTATTGCAGGGCAGATTTTCCACAAAGTACTTTTTTTGATATGTTCTTGTCTTGTTGGCACCATGTTTTCATCACTGGAGTGTCAAGGGATCTTGTTATATTCACTAGTAGTAGTTGGGGTGACAAAATTTTAAGCACATTGGTAATACTGTGTAGTGGGAAAACCACTTCCATAGGTGTAGATATCCTTCTCAGAGGATTAAGTTTGCAGAGATACATCTGAATCCCAGGCTGAAATTCCTGAAAGTTTAAGACTTTCTAGAATTAACATTTTGGCTCCACTTATTACAGAAATGGGACCTAAGTGCAATACTTGGATCAACACCTACACATGGATCCAAATTTTCCCTATTTGGTGCTTGATATCACTTCTGCTGAAGCCAGCAAAAGACTTTCCACTGACTTCACACAAAATACATCAGACCCTTGGCTGAAAAAATATTTAGACAGGGGAATTCATCCCATCACTAATTTTAATAAACATGTTTTTAAACTTAGCTTTACATTTTCCATTAAGAATAAAATCTAACAAACTGAGATGCCTTTCTGAATAGGAATTCTGTTTTGACAATATTTTTCAAAGACTTTTTTAATGACAAATTTAAATGCTTATATGAAATACGTGTGCTCATTTATTACATATGCATTGCTAAGATTTACAGAGGACAAAATGTGCGTGGTTTAAAAAACTACAAATAAAATTTGTGTATTCTACCTGAGTCTAGATAGTCATAGAAAACCAGCAATACTTATATAGTTTAGAGAAAAGCCAGGTCACATTCAGTATTAATTTTAGAGATTAATTTAGAGATTCTATAGAGGTCTCCTGAGAGTACAAAATCTGTATCAGCCTTTTTCTTTGTTGATTCTTTGTGAAGAATGTAGTCTGTATAGCTAGAGTTTTGTACATGTAACAGTATCTTGGTTTCACACAGAAACTGTGGAAACCTCCTTAGCACATTAAAAAAAAAATCTTGAAAGAAAAAATCCTACTTATGAAAACAAACTATCCACAAGTGCTGTCTCGCTAAAGCTAATAAGTTCTAACAACTGTTAATTTTTTCTGGTTCCTTAGTGGAAGATTTACATTCCCAGTTATGCTGTAATCCATCTCAAAGGTGGCATGACACCAACACTCTTGCAGCAAGGGTCAAGTCTGTGGGTAGGAGGGTAAGAGAAGGGCACCAAAAAAGAAACAAATCTTGGTTCCTGCAGTTCAAAGAGCCATCCCATCAGAGGACAAGAAGCTTATTTTGATTTTATATTTTGTTAAGAAAAACTGACATGAGTTTGTTTGTGTCTATTTGGGTTCTGCCAGATGGAAAGGTTTGCTCATCAGAGGCAGCTGTTTTAGCAAACTACCTCACTGTGGTATAATGACTGAGTTATAATAGGGTATTGAAGAAAATCCTTTCATTTCCCAGTGAGATCATGATAACTAGAAACAATTTCAACAAGATTTTTCATTTACTTTGGAAAGGATTCAGTTGGAAAAACTCGTGATACAATGATGTATTTCTTTTGTTTGTATTAAGCCTTTGCTTTTGCTTTGAAATAATGTATTTATTATTTTCTCTGGGGTGATGTATTCCCCTATTTAAAAATATAACTGCAATTACACTGAGAAAGAAGCTACCCTGTATACAATATACCTTTCTGAAATATCTATTCTAAAAACTCACAAGTTCATTCTTTGCTTTTTATACAACTACTCTGCATGATATGATTAAAATGATTACAAGAGAAAATGTAAAGCAACACAGACAGGGAAAGCTGCATACAACCTGCCTCCAGGAGGGTTATTTGAAGGGAAAAACTTATTTTTTGAAGTTTGAGTGAAGCTGGTTTGGCTAATTTGAAGAGCTGAAGCAAAACCCCTGCATTTTCCCCATTTTAATTCCATTGCTGTACATTTTTCTACAATCACAATTAACATGTTGGAAAGTAAAGTACCACAGAAACTTGTCATTGGCAGGAACCTGGTCCCCTGGTCACAATGATGCTGCTGGAGGTGTAGTAAAAATTGGCTGTGACAAGTTCTGGCAGAAACTGTGCTTCGTGTGGCTGCTGCTACTGCAGCTGCCCAGCACTTGCATTTGTAAAAAAAGCATCAGGTTTTTCCGCATTTTTTCTGCCAGCTACATTTTGGGATATTTGTTACAGGCTGTATTCATGAAATGAGAACTGAACTGCATATACAAAAGACCTTGGTCCTAATAAGCATAAGGTGTGTGTAGCAGCGAACCTTGCCCATGCACTCCCTAGTAGCAATACTCTTTCCACAGCCTGTTCTCACACCCAAAGAGCTTAAAAAGCAAAATCTTTGTGGCTTCTCCTCTGATCAAGCTGTTTCATTTAGTCATCTTTCCTTTGACTGTTAGGGCAGAAGATGAACTTCTGGTCCTGCTTATGAGTCATTTATGACACAGTTCTTTGCCTCGGTTTTCACAGGCAAATGCTCTGACCACACCATCCAAGTCTTGGAAGGCAGACGCAAGGGACGGTGAGAGTGAAGACCCTAAGCCCACTGTAAGGGAGGATCAGGTTTGAGACCATCTTCAGAATCTGAATGTGCGCAAGTCCATGGGACATGATGAAATCCATCCGCAGGTCCTGAATGAGATGGTGGATGAAGTTGTTGAACCATTGTCCATCATATTTGAAAAATCATGACAGTCAGGTGATGTTCCCAAAGACTGGAAAAAGGGAAATATAACCCCCATTTTCAACAAGGGGAAAATGGATGAGCCAGGGAATTACAGACCAGTCAGTCTCACCTCTGTGCCTGGCAAAATCTTGGGGCAGATTCTCCTGGAAGGCATGCTAAG
>WYDI02021537.1:0-19893 GCA_009867235.2 Psittacus erithacus | reverse complement strand
CTTATCTCAACCTGTGGGAGTTGTATTCTTTCGATTCTCTTCCCCATCCCTCCGGGAGCTGAGGGAGGAAGGGGGGGCGGGCAGTGAGTGGACTGTGTGGCAGGCCTTAAACCACTACAGTCTGTTAAAATGTGTTGATTATACTGTGCTGTGGCAACTTCGATCTCTGCTCAGAAGCTTTTCTATCAATGTGCTGACTGAAAGAACAGATTTTATTTCTTTTTTTTTTGTCAGTGATCATTTAGGATTGTTAGAAATTGTTGCTCTGCCACAGAATTACATTGTTTAAGATGAAGCACTGAGTGCTGCATACCATTCTGCATTTTGCATTGCAAAAATACTGCAGTAAAAATGCAGCAAACATACTGCATCTTCCTTTATACTACTTCATTGTAGAGATTACAAAACTTCAGTTTCTTCAGTGACTTCTGTAATCTATACCACTCGGATTTCATATCATCAAAAAAGATGGACAGGGAAATAAAGCAGTTTGGACAATTTCTTCTAGCTCCATGCCTGTGCAGCTTTGCTATACCTGCCAGCTGACCCTCATTTTGCATGTCAAACATAGTGTTGAATTTGAGACAGAAGAACTGGCAGCAATCTAAATTTCATTTAGTTTAGCTGCTCCAGTTATCCTCTTACTTTCCACTGCTTTGTAGTCTTTACTGCTATTGTGGATGTTAAGAGCAAAACATCGGAAAACATACATAGGAAAAGAAGGCTCAGTTTTCAAATATCAATGACCATTTCAAACAGATGGAAGATTCACATGTGACTGGAAGAAAAGTGCTTAAAATGTTTTTCTTGCTTAATGGTTAAGAATAAAATGTTTAGGAAAAAATTAGTGTTTCTATGAAATTTCTTAAAGGACCAAGTTCTACCTGTTCTATGCTAGTGCAGTAATATTTTCCCCATGTAGCTGTGCAGGCTTACAAAACTGGGAAATAAGCTGTGTTTAGTGAGGCAATAGAAGGTATTTACACCTCCCAAAGTCACAGGAAGACATTTCAGTGTGTCAGATGTTAACTTTGATTCTCTTGCCTCCTGCAGCAGTTGTCCCTTGTGGTGATGATGCAGGTAATAGTCAAAGTTTCTCAGCTTCCACTCAGCTTTGAACTCATCAGGAATTACAAACCAGAAGTCACTGTCTCTCATATATTTGCTGCCACTTAGCACTGTACTTCTCCCCTCTCTGCTTTTTGTTATGATCCTATTAGCTCTTTTATAACCATCAGGTCTTAAGCAAATAATGTGTGTACTGCAGACTCAAGCGTATGGAATTATATTCTCCAGGAAAGACAGCAAATGCCAGATCGTAAGCTTGAGATAAATACAAATATGACCATATTTGCAAGGTTTTAGGCTTCAGGATGTATACTGACCAGCCAAGGACGTTAATTACACACTGACAAGATCTTTTGGGCAGAGGAGGAAAAGAATGTTTTTCACATCTTTCTCTTCTTTTCTCAGGTTGTCAGTTTGGGAACACTAAAAGTTATTTTGGGAATTTGGATATGGATTAGTGTCCAGTCTTATCTGCTTCAAACACCTCTTACTTTCCAAAAAAGCTTTGATCATCAGTTTGATAAGTGGACATCTACAAGTTGGTTGCTAACTGACCAGAGACGGTGTCTCAGAAACAGTATGTGGCTAGTGCCCACGGTAAGAATCTGATGGAGCAAATATAAAATTGCCCTTACTTAAGTAATAGAACAGCAGAATACTCAACGGAATAGCAGAAATACAAATACTACATACCTGCCTGCTGAGGGCCCAGACAGATATATTTTATAATTGAATAAATTACCTGTGAACAAATGAACATTCAGAGTTTTTTTCCACCACCTTATTATATCCCATGATAATTTTTTTGCAACATCTACTGAGCTGTTAATCACTTCTGAGAAGTTAAAAACCAAAAAAAGTTATTTGAAAACTACTTCAGGTGAAGAAGCCAGTTCCTTGTCTGGGCACAACCTGGCCGCTGTGCCAGAAGCCCCATCTCTAAACACAAAAAAATTTCCTGAGGACTCTCAGACCATTTAGTTAACAGCAAGTAGCAACTCAGTGAAGTCTATACACTTGAATAGGATATGAAAATTCAATAAATAATATAGCGGATAAAGACAGAGGGGTGCCACCTATAGATGGCACCCACAAAAAATCACACGGACAATATCTGCCAGAGCAAAACCTGCTTCAGTTAGTCTGTAGGTGCGCACAATAGGAGGTTCCTCAACCATCATTTTTCCATGGAGCTTTAGTCTCGCTTCAGGAAAGGGCCTAACTCCAGCTAGGGTTAATAGCATTGAAATGTCTGTAAAAGTCAGGCGGATATTCTAGTTCTTCCCCAAATAAGGCTTAGGTTTTCCCTTGCACAACTCACGCAACAGATGATGAGTATACGCAGTTCAAGTTGAATTCAAGACAACAGTTCAACAGCAGGATCTTCTGAGCAAAAGCAGATGAGCTTGAAGACAGGTCTTGGAGTGCTTTGACTCCAAACAAGAATATAATCTCCTACTACCAATACCATTCTGGAAGAATTGCTATTGCTCCTCTTATTCAGCCATTGGATTAGGCAGATATTATATGAAAATTCTCAGTTGTTCAGCAACATTTTGATAACCAATTTAAGAGAGATTTTTTTTTCTATTTTTGCAGGTTTTAATTCCAGTATAATGGCGAGTATTGTTTATTCAGTAGCTTTTTATAAGGATACATAATTTCAATTGCACAATAAAGTTCAGTATTATCTCCAAGAGGCACAACACATTCCTGTCCAATATACCTCTGCTATATAACTTTTTTTTGTTTCCCTGACCACTAGATTGAAACTTAATGGTATGCGATTTCTGATGAAGACACTAATTACAAACAAGGTGGTGTGTTCCTATGTGTGTGCGTCTGTGCACAAGTGAAGTGAACATATCTGTCAGTATTACATGTCTTTACCGTTAGCTTAGAAAACATTATAAGCTAAAACACTACTTAAAACACTGAATCTTTAACAATAAGCACATAATAATTTTGTATTTTCCATACCGCTGATTATTCATCTGCATCATAAAATGGTCTTCTTTCCCTTCCTTCCTTTCTTTTTTAAATACTTTTCACTTTTTATTAATCCTGAGTGTAGTTCATGCACATTTTCTTTTTCTGTTTATTTACAATATGGTCAAAGAGAACAACATGGTTGATTTCCAGCCCCTGCTACTTCTATAACCTCAGAACTCATTCACACTCTTCACTTCAGACAGCAGTGAGCACTAAAGTATATTGGAGCTTACAGGAAATAGGTCCTCATTTGCCCACCTGGAAGTGCCAAAATACTGAGAATTGCAAACTGTCAGCTGATAGCTCTCATCCAGCAACTGACTTCTGAGTAAGGAAAGCTTGATGGTTTAGGATTAGTGAATAGTGACGATAAAAGTCTTGGGGAGGCTTTCCTTGATGAGACAGCAATGGCCAGCAGTAGGAGCTCTGGTAATCCTGGGTGCTCTGGTATATCAAGGTGAGTGCCCGTTGTTATAACTCAGTAAAAGGTAAGTAAAATTAAATATTGTACACATCATAATACCTGGATGAAGATATCTTCAGCAGAATCTGCAATTTCTGCCTGGCTTCCCTAGATCAGAAATTAAAAAGCTGTTTAGATATTGAAAAAAGAAAAAGAAGCCAGACTTTTCTATGTGGTATTTAATAAATATACCCAGTTTCTGCACATTCAGAATGCATAACTGGGTTGTGAAAGTTTGCAATGACAAAGTGGAGCAGCTCTGCAGCTAGGGAAAATACATGACAAGGTTTGCTCCATAGAGGAAATAGAGGTGCTGTACCAAGTCTGCTACACTATAAGAAACCACAGTTTATTTTCCATGTATGTTGACCATATGCAGAATAAGCCTGGTTTGCTTACAGTGGGTTTCTAAAGTCATGGCTGCTCCCTCAGTCTTGAGTAATGCTGGATGAGATAAGCAGTGTAACTTGAGAGGAAAATATCCAAATTATGTTCAATGGTTATCAATAAGATATTGAAGTGTCTGGTAGAATAGAAATGTGTTGTATCAAACGATCTGCCTAAAGTCTTGCCTATTTACTTGAAAAATGTCATCTTTCGTAAAAATTGCTTCATCTTTATTAAAATATAAATAAAATATTTTTGTAAAAAAAAATAATAACATTCAAAATAATTAGCTATCCATATACACAAATAACAAGCAAGAGAATGAATATATGTATATGTGTGGGGGGGTGCTCAGGTGATATGCTTGTAAGTTTTGTACAACTGAAAACTTTTTCTTCACTTACAGAACAAAAACCAGAAGTTGCCAGTTTTCAGGACATTAGTTTTTGTAACAGGAGTGTAAAAGGTTTCTAAGTTACTTTTGTCATATGAAATCCACTTTAAATAGCTTTATAAAATAATTATAAATAAATGTAATAGTCCAAATTAAGGGAATAATATTCCTTATGTAGTACAACAGCTTCATGTAGTCAAACATTATTTTTTCATATTATTGATCTCTATTGTAATAAGATTAAGATTTTATATGTTCTTGCTTTCACAAAACATTGCATAAGTTTGTTCTACAGTGGATAGATCAGTATCCATCAGTTGCTAATAATAGATGCTGTCAAGGTTTTTTTCAGTAAGATGGAATGTCTTTTCACTTTTAAATTCTGATCATATGGGAGCCTTTTAGTCAAAAGCACAGGGTATAACTTGAACATGCTCCTAAACTTTAGGAGTGTGCACAGTCAGTACTGTGCACACTAATCTCGGCAGCAAAAGACATGGGAGAAAGCAGAGCAATCTAAAATGCCTCTCTGTCTTTGAAGCCAATCTCCTGCATATTTTACTTAGTTCTGTGATGTAAAATATGTAGCACCAAGAAAGTAGAAGTACAAGAAAACCTGAAAAATAAGCAATGTTTTATAACTATTTCCTTTCATATTCTTTGTGCTGTAAGGGATTATAGTTTTTCAGCAGCTGTCAGCACTGTGTTAATAAAACAGTCACTAATTTAGAAGGTTTTAAGCCAAGGGAAAGCACATGAAAATAAATATGATGATGAAGAAGGAACCTGCTTTCCTTTATCAATTTTGCCTTCATGAACAAGCAGCAAGATTTGCCAGAGGAAAGAGTAGGAGTGTTATAAGCATGCCTATAAAAAGACTATTTTGCCTTTTGAAAAATGGAAAAACAATCTTTCTCTCCTCATTATTTTGTTGTTCCCCTACATTTTATCAATGCAGCCACTTAGAAAGACCAATCTACCAGTTTAACACACAACAGACATGGTTATATATCCCACAGTGTTAAAAGTGTTAGTGGGCATTGATCACTCTGTTGAACTTTGCCAGTCATTTGTGTACTTTCATTACACTGGAATGGCTTCTGCTACGAGATTTCTAAGCACTTTTTTTTTTTTCCAGTCACAGCCTGGCTCCCTTGCTATATTTAGTGTGCTCCAGGCCTTCTTTTACTAATAGAAATAATAAAAAAAAATTCATATCTCTAAGGAATTATTTTAAAATGTTTTATTTTTTATGAGTTTAACTTCCTGAATCTGCTCTTAATCCCCTACTAATTGTTGTTAGCAAGTATTAACTGGTAAGATTAACTGTAATGTGTGAGCTTTTTTTAGTATCTGCAAATAGCTGTGAGTAATCCCCATTTAGGCATGGATCTAATTCACATGTACTTTCAGAACTGAAGAATAACATTAGAATGAAAATGAGAATATTTGAGAATTTATTTAAATAAAAATTAATTGAATATGAATATCATTATGTAATCTTATTTTTATGCATATTTTAAATTTTCACTTGAAGGAATGCAGTCAATAGTAGTTCACAGAAGTAACTAAAATAGAAAGCATATCTGACTATGCATTTAAACTTATATTACTTATATATGTGTATTATATGCATGTGGAAGGAAGCTATTTCTTATTTTGTAAGTAATAGCTATAGACAAAATTTTCAATTTCTGTGATTGATAGAACAGTAGAATTTTCTAAATTACCTCAGTGGTATCAGCAATAATTATTATCTTTGCATTCACCACTAGCTGGGATAAACTAAAAGTGCTTAAAGATTAATCACTAATACAATACACAATAAAACAGGGTTATAGTTTATAGTTATATTGGCCTATTCCATCTTTATAAGTTTGATAATCTGAGTCATCACGACAGCTCTTTACTACCTGTTCATACAATATTAATTACTGGTAGCCTGTGGATCTGAAATATACTGGAGTCATAAAAAAAATAAATCCAAAACTATCTATTAACTATTTATTTCTGTGTTCGGCCCAAGGGAAATCAAAACTTAATATATTTTCAGAGTTTCCATTATTTAGGGTCTAAATTTTCAAGAATAAATTGAAATATTTTTAAGTACCTGAGCTAACGGCCTCTACTTTGCCCTCAAATTTAAATGAGACTTACATCAAATCAAGAACAAAAATCTTGATTCTTTCTGTTACAGAAGGAATTTGTAATGACATGGTCATTGAATTTATTTTCCTGAGGATATCAGCTGAGCACCTTTTACCAGATTCAGAACTCATGCAATACTGTATGGGAATTTGAGACTGTGAAATGAATGCGAGACAGACAGCAGAGCAGCGTGACTGACTGAGGTATGATCTTTGCTGACTTACACTTTGTGTAGTCATTTACTGTTGTGCAAAGTGGATACAGATTGCCACCAAACCAGATTTTTCCACCCATGGTTCTGCGATTGAAGTAGGCAAGGTAAAAGTAACTGTATCAGGCTATAGAGAATGTTGCTAAGTGACCAGCTAGAATATTTGCTGAAGCATTGTGCAGAGATGTGGAAGTCGAACTTGCATTGCAGTTCTGCTGCTCAGGCTTTACTGTCCACAGTTTTTACTTTACAGAGAAGGGTTCAAGATAAACCTTAGAATTCCTCAGAGACATACTGATTTGTCAAGATTCAGCCCATGACTCATAGCAGATCTGCAAGTGAGTTAATTAGAGCTAAGGGTTTAAAGAGAGATCACTTGCAGGTTGTTTTATACTGTATGAGCTAGACTGCTTGCAAATATATACTTTGAAATCACTGTGTTCTAGTTAGTTGAATTATGTAGCTATGCTAGAATAAATTAGGAAGTGTATATGATTTTTTTAAAATCTAAAATTTAACATTTTGAGACACTGACATATTTAGTAAGCAAATAAAAAAGTCTGTCTCTGCGCTCCCCCCACACCCTTTTTTTTTTCCTCTATTGAAATGAAATCCTACGCTTTTAGGCACAAAATGAAGAAAGGAATTCTATCAATCAGCCCCATATTCTAAAATAGCTAACCCCGCTACACAGAACAATTAAATACACTGGATGCTTTTGAATATTCAATTTTATCACTTTCATATTGATCTGGACTATAAAAATAAGACCAAGTATATTTTGTAGTAACTGACTTGTATTAATAAAATATATGACCAAATATTTAAATAACTGCAGTATGAGAGAAAAGCAGCAAAATATTTCTTTCTGAATGACTGTTCACAGTACTTCCGAATCCAGTAATAGATTCATATCACATCTTTATGCATTGCAGTGTATGAAATAATTTTCAAAGCACTAACAGAAATCCAGATCAAGATACTAAGCAGAGGGAAATATAAGCTATATAGAAGTCATGGTCCTAAGTGTTAAAAATTATCTTCAGTAAAATCCTCAAATATTTTAGAACATCGGGTGGAATAGCTCTTTGTACAGCTTAGCAACGCTAACAGTACTGTTTTTTGCAGGAACAGTTAACAGAAACCTATTTCACTTCTATCCACTAGGTGGTCGTTTTATGTCCATGCGATGACGAGGCTTAACATAACCAACATATTTGTCAACCAAATCTATTTTGTTAAAAAAGTCACATTACATTAAATGAATATTTTTTCCAAGAAAAACTTAAGATTAATATATTTTTCAAATATTGTTAATAAACCAGAAAAATAATCAGATTCAAATTACAGTTCAATTTCCATTTTTAGAAATTCAACTGTTCCTATTGCATTTTTGATACTTTTACTATGAAGAAATCATAGTTTGAATTACAGTTAGTGTATGCTTATATGTTAATGTTAGCTCTTTGTACCTGATTTGGTTTGTATGTAGGATCAAACATTTTGATTTAATATTAGTCATTTCTATTCTACTATGACAATTTTCAAAGATTCAGAAAATAAATTATATTTTTTAATAAGGAAATGATTTGATGATCTAGGGATCTTCTAGCATTTTGTTAATTTAGTGGGACATTTTTCTTTTGAGTTCAGGGCAATATGCTTATCATGTGCCAGAACAGGACTGCTAACTTGAGTGTGAGTCTAGGAAACAGTAAATATTGATGATATTCTGATCTGTAGAAAAAGCTAAGTATGGCCATTACGAGTTACCATAGAAGCTTCAGAACGACATCTCTGGGGTTCCAGCCCCACATCACTCAGCCACCTGTAAGTCTGAGCATGATAGAGTATGGTCTCAGCTAAGTCTCTAATAGTAAAGTGTAATTTTACTGACCTGAAAATTCTTGTAATATAACAAATCCCTATAAATGAGACCATGAAAACCTAAGTTTCCTTAGGAGAAGAACATAGCCAGAGTCATTCCGGAATAAACATTCATTTGTTCCTTTGTCCCTGAGAGATTTTAATGAATGCCACATTTCAAGTTTCCTCCTCTGTAATACACTCCTCTGTATTACACTGAGGCCTTGTTGTATGAGAATTAACCTTTTAGTTAGAAAACCTAAGGACATTTTAAGGAGAAATTCTATCGCCATCCTCTGATTAACTGTGATAATAACCAAAGAGTAGATGCCAGTCATCTGGCCAAATAAAAACATAAACCAGTCTGTCAAAAGAGCACTCTGCACCTTTGTGAATCTTTAAAAAGTCCTTTTAATATTTATGTGTCATGGTTTAAGCCCAAGTGGTAACTCAGAACCATGCAGCCGCTCGCTCACTCCTCCCTCTTCCCCCCCCACTCCTGGAGGGATGGGGAGGAGAATTGAAAGAACTGGTTGAGATAAGAACACAAAACCTCTACTGCTACCACCAATAATAATAATAAGGGAAATAACGAGGGAAGAGAATACAACCGCTCACCACCCGCCGACCAATACCCAGCCTGACTTGAGCAGCGACCTGGGCCTTCCAGGTAACTCCCCCCAGTTTATATGCTGGGCATGATGTGCTGTGGTATGGAATACCCCTTTGGCTAGTTTGGGTCAGGTGTCCTGTCTCTGCTTCCTCCTGGTTTCCCATGCCCCTCCTCACTGGCAGAGCAGGAGACTGAGAAGTCAGGGTAAACATTGCTTAGCAACAACTAAAGACAGGTGTTATCAGCAATGTTCCCAGACTAAAGTCGAAAACACAGCAGTGCAACACCTACTAAGAGAAAAATGACTGCTACTGCTGAACCCAGGACATTGTATAAAAGGTAAATTTAAAATACCTTTCACAGTCTCCACCTCTAATAACCAGTGACAAGATATCTGTCAATATATGTCATGTACCATGATAATTTTTTTTAAAAAAGTCTGATTTTTAAAAAATCAAGTACCTTTTCATGACAGAAAGTGTGGTAAATCAGCAAAGCCATTTTAGGTATAGTTTCGTCATTTTAATTTTATTTTCACTATGTGTGTTTATGCAGCATCATTGATTTGACTTCTCTGGTGTGGAGAGTAAGGAGAAGGATTGGTTGGGAAAGAAACACCAGCAGGCCGCCTATGGGGATTCACAGGTTCCAAGCTTAGGAGATAGCGTTAACAGTAGTAACAGGGATCCATTAATATTTTGGACAACTTAATTGTACTTACATTATTACTAAACCCAGCTATATCACTAATTAAATTCCATTAAACTATTTCAGTAAGCAGTGAGCAACTCTGGTTTCTTAAGCTTGGCTTCCTTGTGTTCTGTCATTTACATAACTGTCCTAGCTAGTCAGTCCCTAGACATCAATCCTAACACTTCCCAGGCCAGTTCCAATCCAGTTTTCCTATTTCACAGCAGAATACATTCAGCAGCTCAAATTCCCTAGTTCATAACCCATCAGTTCCTCTTGCTTATTTCCAAAAAGACTTCTAAGTCTGGAATATACTGTGGATTTCTCTGATTTCTCTGCTCTCTGGGCAAAAATAAAAACCTTACTTTCCACCTTTTCTTTCTTTGAATCAATATTATTCTAAGTAAAATAATCACTTTTCTAGCCTTGCTAGAAAGTATAACATCTCTGTACTTAAAGTAGAATTTCTGCTTAAAGTAGAGTATCCTGGCAGTCCTCAGAAAAACTCTATGATCTGAAAAAATATTTAATGATTTTGAGGGTCACAGACCAAAAATAGCCAGCAACATTTACTGTACATTATTTCCTCTTTGCGAATTAGTTTTCCTAAAATCATTGGCTACATTTTAAAATCTTGCATCAGGCTTGTCTCATTAAAAATGGTGCCTACCTAACAGACGAGTACCTATAAGTTTATTCAGTCTCATACAGATATATATTTGATATGTCTGTACACTTGAATTAAAGAATGTCCTGTATATCAAGACTAATTAAATATTTGCTCTTCATTATAAGTGCCCAACCACTATTGCTGCATTTTCTTAAAAAGTCTAGTGGCATTTCTTTCTACTAGCCCCTTTTTGCTTTGCTTATAAAGTTTGTTCCTACCACTGCATCTTAGTCAAAAAGTATTTCCAACATCTCCTAAGGAGATGTGTTCTTATGAGTCAGAATTGAATGACTGAAATCTGAAGAATGAATGCTTCAGTCTCTGGGACTAGGTTACAGACGTTATAGTTAAGAACCAATCATATTTTGCAGTTTTGTATTCTATGTGCTTATATAATGGCATGTATTCATCTAGAAAACTCTTCAGTTCTCTCACTTTTTATTCATGCATCTTTATATAACTGAGATGAATAGCAGATAATCAGAAATATCTGCGTCTGGTTATGTTCACATCTAATGCCATGTTCATTTTCACTTGTTAAGAAAGGATGAAACTTGTTGCAACCGACAGCTCCATTAAAAAAAAAAGAAAGGAAGGAAGAGCTTCCATCTTTTGACCTAACAAGGAACACAATTTAAAAAAATAAAGGAGTGATAAATGTATGAATTAAAGCATATATGCAAAAGATGAAATCTAGAAAGCTCCTATCTTTCTTTCCAGACAAAGTGAGAATTGTGAGATGATTTATAAATTAGTGGGAGACTGAAAAATGTGGGAAACTGCCTTAGTGAAGATCCTATAATAGTCTTTTTATTTTCTTTCTTCAGCGATAAACGTATTTTACTGTGCCCTATTTTGCCCTTTCTCACATTGGGAAGCTACTCCACATGCATTGCTGAAATTAATAGTTCTGAACATGCCATAGGATAAAAGTCCATGTAATTAAAATAGGATTTGGTCCTCAGTACGTACTCTTTCAAAATATTGAAGTTATTTGATAAATATTTAAAACTGGAAAAATTACTTGAGAAATATCAAAGCTAGAAACTCAAGTCAACTTTTTCAAATGATCCTTGAACAACTCTTGTCCCACAGAAAAAAAGTCCTAGGACTACAAGTTACATACAAAAATTGCATCTCATGCGCTCCTATTTATGATCATTGTGATTTTAGGAGTAGGATGCTGTGATGGAGAGAGACTCCTGACTGAGCTGTTCAAATGCCTGCTACCAGCTCTACCTTGTAGAATCACAGAACTGAAAATCTGCACAGTGCCCAGTCATAAATGTGGGATTTGGGCTTATGAACTGTGTATCTGTGATGAGGTTTTGGTAGCAAAGGGGGCTGGCAAGGGCCTGTGTAAGAAGAGGTCAGGGGTTACCCTGTGCCAGACACAATTCTACTTGGCTCAAATGGACCCATCACAGGACACTGTGGAGTGAGTGTGCCTCTGTGAAAACATAATAAAGAATCATAGAATCACAGAATCATAGGATAGTTAGGGTTGGAAAGGACCTTAAGATCATCTAGTTCCAACCCCCCTGTCATGGCAAAAATGCTGAAGAGGCAGGAAAGTGACTGAGGAAGAAGTGAAAAACTGCTAAAAACACCCATGTCAGAAAAAAATGAGTGGGAGGGGGGAACTCGAGGCACTGGGAGCAGATTCCCCTGCAGCTGATGGTGAGGACCACAGTAAAGATATCCACAGTGCAGCCCATGGAGAACCACCATTGAAACAGCTGGATATTTTCTGAAGGAACATCAGCTCATGGAGAGCCCCTACTGGAGCAGATTTTTTCCTGAAGGACCATGGAGAGGACCCACACTGGAACAATGAAGTGTGAAGAGGAAGGAGCAGCAGAGGAGCTGTTATATACTAACCAGAACTCCCACTCCTTGTCCCACTACCCATCCCCTCTGCACTGCTTAGAGGGCTGTGGGTAGAGGAACTAGGAATGAAGCAGTGAAATGGTGTGATGAAAAAAAGAAGAGGGTGGGAGGAAAGGTTTTGTGATAATTTCTGATTTTCTTTCTGGAGAACCTCTTCTGTGAAGACAGGCTGAGAGAGCTGGGCTTGTTCAGCCTGGAGAAGGAAGGCTTGGGGGAGACCTTAAAGCAGCTTCCAGTACCTGACGGGGGCCTACAAGAAACATGGAGAGGATCTTTCTACAAGGACATGTAGCAATAGGACAAGGGGGGATGGTTTTAAACTGAAAGAAGGCAGATTTAGATCAGACATAAGGAAGAAATTCTGTCAAACTAGGCCTTAATCAAAACAGATTGCTATCAGAAAGTCAAACACCCTGTGCAGGCCAGATTTCTGTTTTCAGCTTCCATCAAGAGAGGAGATTTCTGATGATTATAAAGAACTAAAAATCTAACAGAGTTTATTTTAAGAGACAGTTGAAAACGGTTCCACTATAAATTCAGAAATATACCCTAAACAGAGTTTTGAAACTGGCCCTTTTTTTTTTAAGGCTGAATCTTGTCTGGAACAAAGAGTGCTTATATAGAGACACTGAAGAAGAGTATCTGTGGTTTTTTACATATTTGATATTTAAGATATTTATTTACTTAGAGGTTTTCCTTCTCATATTTCAATTTATACTTCCGTTTCATGTTTTTGAAATGTATGCTTATAAAAAAAAGCACTACATAGCAATGTAGTATACATCACTAACCAGATCAAACAGCATAAAAGAAGAAATATAAGGATATTATTTAGTGTGCATCACATTTGAGGGAGAACAGCCTTCCTTAGATAAAAAGCCCATGTAGTTATCTGAGTTGTAAAGATTGACGGTACTATTTCAGTAAAGTTTGTTGTTCATACTATGCCATTACAAAACGTAGCAAGAGATAGAACAAATTTGATTTTGAAGTTGACTTTTTGAGCTTAGAGCATGTGATGAGGGACAATGTTCTTACAGCTCAAGCTTACTCAAGCTTAATGACTGATCTAAATTGGATCTTGGAGATAAAGAAATTCTTTAGCGATGCCTCAGTTGTCATTGATTGCTACAAGCAATTTTAAAGCTATTCAAGATGAGAATTTCCAGCTTGGTTCTGAAGGAGAAGAAAGTGGTACATAGGATTCAAAGCTGGTGCAAATGTTACTGCATTAAAAAAAAAAAATGTTCACATTACTTGTATATGTAGGTGATAATCACAACTACACATAGCATTATACATCATCAGGGAAAAACATAGTGACATCTACAGAGTATAATGTAAGCAGTAGCTGTGACAGGAAAGACAAAAATGAAAGGCTGGGCACATAATAAATACAAGCGGCAGCAGGATGACTGAAAACAAAATGTTCTGGGCTAAAAAAACATATGGAAGTTAAGTATAGTGCAGAAGTTCCTCTTCCAAATGTTGATCTCAAAAAGTATTTCTCATTGACAAAATTATTCCTATTCTTGCTTGTAGCATAAAATAATTTCTATCTAAACTATTATGATTAGTACAGCAAGTATTTAAGCCATAATAGTGATAAGGTAATATAAAATAATACTTAGCTATGGCTGTGTAGGTGGAGCTTTTGTGCCACCAGTTTGCCTAGTAAACTCTCAGATCATGACACAAGCTATAACCACACTGTTTTTTCAGAAGTTTTGGGAGCAGCTGTGTATCTTCAGTATTGCTGTGTCTTCTGAAAAGCACACTTCAAATCCAAAAAGCTGTCTCCTGAGCAGTGTATTCAGACCCAACAGGCATACTTAAACACATGGGTTTCATGCAGCAAGGAACATCCTTAAGCAATGTTTGGGTCTCACTGAGGATGTCTAGTTCAGAAAGCAAACTTGGTCCTTCAGAACAGCTTTCAAAAGACTAAGTTGTCTTTTGTGCTAATGCAAATATACTGCCTACTTATGATGGCATGGACAGTGACTGTGATCAATATTATATTGCAGAAAACGTTTTGCTGATTAGGAGTCCTGTCTTGTAACCAAGAAAAGGACTGGGCAGCATGAGTTTATTTCTGATAATTTTATTAGGTATGAGATCAAGCGTGGTAACATAGATTTTGTTAACATTTCCAGGCCTGAAAGCTATTGCACCAGTTTTAAGGAACCTTATTAACTGCAGTTTATATTTATGTTTATATTTTTTATATTTTTTGATTAACTCAGGGAAGTAATACTATATGTTAGGTATAATGCTTACAACTGACAATACCACTGCCATCTGTTTTAGCTTTGCTGAAAATAAATTGATATATTATTTGGAGATTTCTGCAGAAAGTCTTTTAGTGTTTACTGAACATTTTCTGAGCAAACATCCATTAGTTTTCTATACCTGTCTTTTTTCTGGCTATAAAGATTTGTCTTCTGCGCTTTATCTCAGATGTAAATACAGTGCCACAGAAAGAGAATAGTTGCCAAAATGGCCCTAAATTTCACAAACATTCTAGTTAAAATATTCAGAAAATACTGAAATTTATTGAGCTAATTGTTTTAGAAAATCAGTATTGTCAAAAAAGAAAGCCCATGATCTCTATATATTCAGCATTTATTTTGAAATTTTAATGACAGAACTCTAGGATGCTTTATTTTCCTGCTTTGCACAGTTTGATCACTATTCTGATTACTAAAGAATCAGCTGCTCCAGGGAGATTTTGTTCCCTAATTTATTTTCTTCTGGAAAAAAAAAAAAAAGAAAAAGAAAAAGAGAGAGAACAAGAAAAGATCAATACTGTTGCTTAGAAATTCTCATGACTTATCCGACACAAAATAGAGCATGTTCTAATGACTATGTAGCTTATTTGCAAATGCTGTGTAGTCCTAGGGACTCTAACTTATCTCTTGCTTCACTTGTGTGAGCTTGGAAAATTCCAACTTCAAATCTTTCTTTTCTGCTTTGTCTGTTCTTTACAAAACTGTGAGAAATTGAATTTTTGAGGAGGATGATCAAAAGTCTTCTGTCATCCACAGTAGCAGTGATTATCTTCTTAATTGACCATCTTTGCTTTAAATTTAGACTTTGGCAACTCAGAAATGAAAAAAACAAATCAGAAAACTTTAATAAAGCAATTTCACAAATGCATGCATTCCCCAGATAAGAAACAGTTCAATAACTGAATTCTTTTACAAAACATCCACAGGGGTATAACATCAATATTTAGAATCATTCTTAAAAACACAGGAAATGGCTGAAGCATTGATTTCTTAACTCTCAGATACTTACTAGCAAACAAATTGCCATTTTAGATATGCTAATCCACAGATATTTGGATGTTTAAAGGCATTTCATTTTTTATAAAAAGGAATTAAATTCCTGGTTTTCCATTTGCATTATTTTGAATGTTGTGCTTGAAGATACCTGTTTTTCCTATGTTGACACATGCTAGAGGCATGGCAGGCATGCACAGGCGTCATGCAATAGGTTGTTTCCCAACAGCTTTTTGCTAAGAATACACAACTTCTATGGGTGTTTTCAGGATTCAAGGACAGCAGTTGTCCTGGGCTTCCAGAATGGCCAAAACATTTTTGCCTGACTCTCATTCTTTTCTGACACAGCACAGGCAATGCTGAGGCAGCAGCTGAGGTAGCTGTTCTGGACTAATCATCTAAATTCTCTGTATTCCTCAGTGGGGAAAGAAAAGTACCTTCAAATTTACTGTAAAGAGTCCTTCTAACTTAGCACCCTGACCAGTGAAAGCACCCACCTCTTGGTGTCCCATCCAGAAATCTTAAGCCATTTGAAGACATTAAGACATATCTTATAGCTAGTGAATGTAAATCAACTTGTACAACATATAATGTTATAATATATTTAATATATTATGCAGTACATTTAGATTAGATATTAGGAAAAAAATTCTTCACTGTGAGGGTGATGAGACTATGGCGCAGGTTGCCCAGAGAAGTTGTGGATGTCCCATCCCTGGAAGGCTTCAAGGTCAGGTTGGACAGGGTTTTGGGCAACCTGGCCTAGTGGAAGGTGTCCCTGCCCATGGCATGGGGTGTGGAACGAGATGATCTTTAAGGTTTCTTCCAATCCATTTCATGATTCTATGATTTACTGGTTTTAGGCATGGGTTTGCATGCCATATAATTCACATTGCCCTAAAAAGCAAAATTTAAATCCAAAACAAATATTTTTGTCATACTCATAATCAAATAATCACTTTTTTCAATTTTAAAAACTCTGATGAATTTTCAGCAATATTTTTCCTCTATCCAATTGACTTTTCTCAGAGAAGTTAAAATACATCATTCTATTACATCTTCATTTCCTTCTAAGCTAGGGTATTCATTTTTCATACTGCCAATGTCAACAAAATTCCTTGAAAGGGAATTAATTTACGCTTATTAGTATGGTTGAGAATACCCATTTATTATAAATAAATAGAAATATCGATTTGAAGTACCAGAGCTGAAAACCAAGTAATGTCTATTGAGGTTACTTTAAACTCTGTTTCTGACAAGTTTTTATTTTTTTGAGCAGATGCATATTACTTTCATACGTGTACTAAGAAATTTTGATATTCATCTACTGGGACCAAAATAAGTGTGAGAAAAATACCCCTTCAGCTATGAGAATATTTATATCATTATTTTGCAAAAGCGTGTCCTACATTTATGAATAAAAATCTGATTTGTAATCCAGATAAATTAATATAAATGTATAAAGTTTTTCTTCCTTTATTCTTATGATGAATACAGATGACACTTTCACAGAATGAGAAGATACACACATATTTTAATTGTGCCCAGTCAAAATATTCAAAACCTCACCAAAGTCACAAATCTTACAATGGCTTCTATGCGTGCGCTTCACAAAACTCAGAGAAAAATACAGTTATAGAGACAGCATAACAAAATATGTTTATACCAATGTTCTTTTATCCCAAAAGGATTTAAATAGCAATAAGATATATTTGCTTCCTAATACGAAGAACAAGAATAATGCTCACAAAATAGAATAAATCCACTGGAAAAAGTGTTGGAAATAGTAATATATGTTCTTATCATATCATGAGGATAATATAATTTGCTATGCTAAATTTAACTTGAATGTTTCTCATTAATTTTAATTAAATAACACTTGAAAAACTAAATGCCAAATGACAAGTAATTTATGTAGTTTGAAGAGAAAAAGAAGATATTTCCTATATAATTGCCTACCACTGTCTTAATCTCAACCTTGCTTTCTTTTTTTAATGTTCATGAGGAACTAACTGAGGAGAATTGTAATGCCTTAGGACAAATTCAAACTTCAGATTTGATCCTGGGCTGTGTGAAAGCTATTTTGGAATCTCCCATTGACGTCTGGAATATTTGTCATTGATGTATTGTTTCCTACAAGCAAACAGTGATTTTTGGAAATATTTCCAAAGTATTATTCAAGTTCTGTGATTTTCTCTGAGTTTTTTATTTATCAAAGAGCAAAGTATGGTAGAAATATTCTATTTTACAGAGGTATTTGCACATCAAAGTAATCACTGGAAGCTTCTCTTGGGAGGGTAGTAGGAAAAAGAACTAGACACTTCTGATTGTTTTTGGATTCTCTTGACTTTGGGAAGAGTGCCTTGTTTGTTTTATTATTTTCTTTAAGTTACTTTAACTTAGCTGGAAATTACTGACTGCAGTGCCCCTTGTGATTGAGCTGGATGATGCTGACAGTCCTTAACTCTCTGAGGAAATAATACCTTAATCCAGACCTGTTCCATAGAGATATGCGTTATCTGCACCACAAAGTATGTCACACAGATGTTGAAGACTCCAAGCACTCTTCTTAAAATATTAGCCCTTGATTTTTAAATCTATGTAAAGTCAGTGCTGGGAAAGAAGGTAGGCTTTATATTGTCTTTGTGGATGATCCCCTGAAAAAGAACTGTGGCCCTCGTGCCACGATGTTAAGGACTGTTTGTGTTCACCCTGCTTTCATCACTAGAGCCACACAACTTGTCAGTTTGCTTTGATCTCCTCTGGACCTCATGTAGTGTCCTAAATATTTTTGTGGGAAGAAGGAAAGAGACCCAGGAGCAAACTAATATGAGCAGTGCAGAAGTTCAGGATGGTCAGGCCCTGAAATATAGCAGGAAATAAAATCAATGATATGGAATATTGTATCACTGGGGACACTCACTGAAGTTAAAATCTACCAAATACATTGTATATCCCTAGGCCAGCCAAGAGGCGGTGAAGACGGGAACACAAAAGGCCAAATTGCAGCCTTCCAGAATAAAGCATTGCAGATTTGTGTTCAGCATCAACAAGTCCACCTACAGTACACTTAAACCACGAAAAGTCTATGGGGGATCTTATCTTTCAGTCTGTATTATCAGTACCCAGGCCAGGACTGGTTAATTTAAGTAGCGCTGAGCATGGTGGCAGATCTAGAACAAATAAATGGTAGGCCACAGATGCATATTTATGCACTTTTTGTCTCTCTGAGAGCAAACAGAAGTATTTAAATGGGCCTATATTTCAGATCACAAATACATGACGTCATTAAAATCTATAAATTGCTAGGAGATTGTAAAATTCTCCTTCAAAGTGTTTTGTCACTTACAAGATGGGGGTTCTTTATGAGGGTTTCTACAACCATGAAATAATGCAGATTTCTTCAAATTTTGAGCAAGAGCTAATACAAATATACAGGGCTGTGCAGGCTCAGAAAAGATTTTATAAAAGCAGAAAAATATTTTTTGTCATTTCTAAGTGAACAGTTCTTCATTTATTTTTAAGATGAAAAATTATTTTAAAGAAAACATAATAGCTCTATGTCTGGGCTTAATTTAAATGTCATTTCACCCTTAGCTCTTTTTTAAGTATACATACTACTCAAGAACATTTTACAATACCAAATGTTGAGCTAGTCATTAAATTGAAAATAACAACTGCCTACACTTGCATTTTCTAAAATCAGTTAAGCTGTAATATATCTTTGTCTAGTACAATAGATACAAAAATCACTGAATAATCCAAGTACCAGCAGTGCAAATCGTTACTCATTTTTCCTTCTAATTTTCAATCACATTCTAAAAGAAAAGGAAATTCAGACATACAGAAAATTATTTAATATGTCAACAACAGTGCCAGCAAAATTCTAAAGCAAATAAAACTAAAAGCTTTACTTTTAGAATACTTCTGTTTCCATTATCTAGTCTACATTAGATCTACACCCTTGCAGCAGCTGTTTTTATACAAGTTTTAGCATGAAAAGGAAAAGTAGATCCTGCAGAGAGGTTATGTTTCCTCTGCAAATTTAGGTAAGGAAGTGGACTAGCAATAACTGGACTTCAATCTTTTAAATGTGCTAGTCTATAACCTTACAGACTCAGTAGGGAATACTTGCTGTGCTTCAGTGCCAATCACTTCCGAGGCAGCTTGAACCCCTTCATAGGCTGCCAGTATCTCTTTTTCAGTTGGGGTATAGC
>WYDI02021535.1:91700-101779 GCA_009867235.2 Psittacus erithacus | reverse complement strand
CTTCCCTGGGCAACCCATTCCAGTGCCTCACCACCCTCACAGTAAAGAACTTCTTCCTTATATCCAGTCTAAACTTCGCCTCTTTAAGTTTGAACCCTTTACCCCTCATCCTATCCCTACAGTCCCTAATGAAGAGTCCCTCCCAGCATCCTTATAGGCCCCCTTCAGATACTGAAAGGCTGCTATGAGGTCTCCACACAGCATTATCAATTATTGATTGTAATATGCAGTTTTTATTTAGCCAGAACTAGCGGGATGCAGAGTTCAATGGGCACATCTAAACCCCAAAGTAAAAGAGGGGGGAAAAAAGATCAGCAGAGGATTTTGAGGACATTTCAAAGAATCATTTTGATTCATTTTGAATGATTTGGGTTAGAAGGGACTTTAAAGCTCGTCCAGTTCAAATCCCTTGCCGTGGGCAGGGACACCTTTCACTAGACCAGGTTGCTTCAAGCCCTGTCCAAACTGGCCTTGAACACTGCCAGAGATGGGGTATCTGCAGCTTCTCTGGGCACCCTGTGCCAGTGCCTCAGCACCCTCACAGGGAAGAACTTCTGCCTAATGTCTTATTTCTTTTAGCAAATACTATAATAGAAAAATAGAGACGGCATTCAGTTCCCATGAGCTCCCACCCCATCCCACTACCTTGTCCCATACTTCTCCTTTTACAAGCAAGGTGCACCCTGCCCTCTGCCCCACAGCCCTGGCAAGGCTGAGACATGTACTGCCATGGCTGCACGTGCTGCCCTGGGAAACACTGGGGCTTCATTAGCATTCTGTATATTAGAGCTTACTTTTATCAACACTTTAATTAGCTGACTTTAATGAGCATGGAGATAGTGTTATCAGAAGCGTAAGTATGAAACCTGTCATTTGACTTTGCATTACACGCTTGGAAGGAATGTGACTCAGTGTTTCACAAGAGTAAATATGCTATTTTTAATAGATTAGAGCTATAAAGACTTATCGTACTTACCTTAGTTGTGTCATACTACTCAGTATCAAGTACTGAGTGAGTCTGCGCTTGAGGGTGCCTTTGCTCATTCCTGTGTTAGAGCTTTTCATCACCATTGCTCACAGAAGAGAGAGCTGTTATAAACATCTTGCTGAAAATACAGTGATTTCATAGGATTCACCTGCACGGCCTGTGCTGTGACAACTGTGCTGAAGTTAGTCCAGATGTGTCCTGTGGCTGTTTCTCCCAGTAAAATACTATTTTATGTTAAAAGTATTAGCAAAAAAACCCAAACACCCCCCCCCAAAATAACCCAACCCCCCCGAATTCCAAACCACCACCAGCATAGTCATTTACAAGAAATTCAGTATAAATGTTGGCACTGAACAGAAAGATATTTCACAGCATAACTTTTACAGTCCTTCCAGATAGCCCAGAAAAATTAGCAGAAGTTGTAGTGTGATTACAGAAGCTGACATTTGCATCTAGGAAAAACTCCTGACTTCCTCCATGCTTCATGATGCCTGGACGACAGGCATAAAGACAGCCTGGGGTTAATTGGTGGAACAAAAGCCAGTGTTCTGCTTTACTCAGTCTATCCAGCTGTACTGGTTTTGCTTTTTAATCTAGTCAAGTAGATAAGCATAAATCACACAATCCTATGATGTGGTGAGCTTTAACTGCAGATTTTGCAGCATTCTGGCAATATTAATCAGCTCCTTATCAGACACAAATTCACATGTGGCAGGACTCTGATTTATGCTTTTATTATTAAAGACAGAAAGAGGATAAGGAGCAGTGCTGTGACTCAAAGTGAATTCAAGGAAAAATGGACAATGTACAGAACTAATAGTTCCTTGTCAGGATTTAAAGAATGCCTATGTTTTCCTGGAGGGATGCATGCAATGCAAATGTGTGCGTGAACCTGGCTGCATGTGGGGGCACTTAGCTTTGTGTGCTGAACAGCAGCTTGGGATGGGGCTTTCCCAGTAGTTTTCCATGGGGAGTTGCAGCTGGTGTTCAGGCAGGTAATGCTGTTTCTCTTCTTTGAAACAGTGGAGCTGAACGAGGTCGGCTTCAAGTTTGTGCGGAAGTGCATCAATGCTGTGGAAACGAAAGGTAAGCTGCTCGCCCTGGCATCGGGAGGTGCTGCTGTCCTGGCATTGCTTCCTGTGGCCTTGAGATGTTTTGTGTTTTCAGCAGTTGTAGTGGTGTTAGGCCAAGAAATGAGACTCTGACTTTTAGCTGAAGAATGCATGCCAGAGAGGCAGAAATCCTGTGTGGTCCAGACTGTTGTTATACCACATTTGGTTAGGATTGAATTTCCCCCTTTATGCTGTTTTCATTCATTGGTCTCTTATCTTTGGCTTTAGAAAACAGAGGATAGCTCTGGAATTCTCCCTGTACTGGGGCACAGGCAGGGGATACCTGGGATACAGACCCATTTTGTTAAAAGTAGCAGGACAGAAGCAGGCTGATGGTTGACAGCTCACCCACTGGTCTTTCATGAAATGCCCAGCCTGTGCCAGCATGGGCTGAAGGACAAAGATCACTCCAGAACAACTGGGTGCCCAGGCTGGCACAGGGAAAGGTGCCTGGTTTAATGTCCAGAACTTTAAGGAAATGTGACCAGGCATGCCCTGCAGGGCAATGAGACCTTCCTCTCAGCCAGGCAAACCCAGCACTTCTGTCTTTCCTAACCTTGGCTCATGTTTTCAAAGAATCTGCTTAAATGTGTTTGCCTTTTGTGACAATTTGAACAAGTTTGTGTCAAGCAGCACCCTCCAGAGATGGCACCTTTTGGCAGGTAGGACATGCCAGCTCAAGAGCGTGTTCTGCGCGTTGGCTGGGCTTCCCTGATTGTGACATGATCCTGGCAGAAGGTCTGAGTCCTGCTGTGTGAATGGCCGTGTCCCATGTCCTGCCCTCAGCACCCCATTGGGCAGTGTGTGGGGAATATCCTAGGGCAGTTCAGGGTTTATCTGCGGTTCTGCTGAGCCAGCACCCGACAGCCAGGGCAGGAGTTCCACTAGATGGGGCCTTTGGACTTCCCACTAGCTGGGGAAGACCCTTCCTAACAGTCTTTGGCTTTCTCCTGCTTAGGAATTACTACGGAGGGCATCTACCGGACTGTTGGCAGCAATATTCAGGTGCAGAAGTTGCTGAACACCTTTTTTGGTAAGAATTAATTAATTCTGCACAACTAGATTGTCCTGGTTTTGTATTGTTTTGTATTGACAGAGAGAATTGGGTTTTATAGTGAGAAATGTTCACTGTGGTTTTTGGTCCCTGTGGCCCCTCGAGGCGCATCTTCCCCTTTTCTGGTCTTTCTGCTGCAACTGCATTTATTTGTTCGTGGTGCAACCTGCATTTAAAGTTAAGTGAGGAGCAGCCAGATAAAGGGAGGCAGTGACCCTGGAGCAATGATCACAAGCCTTCTTCCATCCTGTGCTAAAAATATCCAGGCATTTTTGGAATTGCATGCTGGGGACACATTCCTGTTGCAGGCTTGTAATACAGGACATTGGCGAAGGAGAGATGAGCCCTGGCCCTTGCCCTGTGCCCTGCTGCCCTTCCTGCAGTGCTGGGGACTTGCCTGGCTATTTGTTGGGGGTTACCATGTCCCATGGGTCTGGCACACGGGTGAGCCTTTCCCGCCATGGGGTATTGTGGAGAGCTGGGATGGTGGCCTCTGCAGAGAGGCCTTTCCTGTGGTTTGAGGTTTTCACCCAGAAGGACTGGAATACCTCACCATATGCAAGATACATGTTACTAAGGCAATGTATGGCTTTCTGCTGCAAGCCCCTCTGTGCACTGAGCCCTGTATTTCATATAAGCAGGTAGATTGGAGGGTATTCTTTATAGCCGAGATGGTTAAACTCCCTGCAGCAGGTTGTGGGGCTCAGCATTGTTGCTTTTGGTCTGGGATCTGGTTAAGACCGTCCTGCTCATGGTTCCTGTAGGCTCAGACAGGTGGGGAGCCCTTTACATGCTCCCTGCAGGGCTGGAGCATGGGGCAGAAAGCAGGTTCACATTGATATGTGTTCCCCATGCTCACCCCTGCACCCTGCACAGACATCTGGCATTGATATATTCTGTAAACTTGTTTTTCACAGTTGTTTACTATTGCTTTTACTATTGTTGTTGTTTATTAAAATGGCTGGTTTGTGCTGATGTATAGCTGTGCCTGATTCCCATGGAGCCGTATTTCAGACAGCTGTTGGTTATGATTGCCTGATGACTAATTACTTATCGGCTGAGTTTTTATTGCTCCTTGATTCTCACCCTCCCTGTGAGTAGCTTTGTGGTTTTCTCCTCTGAACCCCACCAGTGAGTGGCTTTTCGTTTCATTTTTATGCATTGGTCTGGTTAACCACTTGCCACCCCATTGTGTACGAGCTCAGGATGGAAAGTCCAGCGCCACAGAAATAACTGCTGTAGAAGGCTTTCATCCTGAGCTTCAGTAAGGAGATAGATTTTTCTTTTCTCTTCAGTCCTCTTTCTTTTTAAAATAACTCATGCAGTTTTTTTCCTTAGTCCAGCCACCCCCATCTTCCACCCATGTCCTTCATCGTATCACAGAAATGATGTGGCTGTTTGCTGAGGGTAGGTAGGAGCAACAGGTACCCCCATGCCTCCTTCTCTAAGCTTCCTCTCCAGGCAGCCAGAGGGGATGTTTCCAGAAAAGCCTTCAGGGGAGTAGCTGTGAAGGAGGGGTTAGAGCTGGACACTTGGCTTATTTTGGATACCAGAAAGCTTGTCTTGGATCTGCGCAGATGTTTTATTCTGCCAGGCTTGGCTGTGGTGGTTAAAAACCAAACTGTAGAAAATATTCCCTCACTAACTTTTCACTGCTGCTTAAAGTTTACCTCCCGCTTCTTCCTGTGTCCTTACTTAGCGCTGCTCCCCAGCCTTTCCAAAATACCCGCACAGGTACTGCTGTTCTGCTTCTTGAGCGTGAGAACCAGCAGCTTTCTTACTGTGCTGCTGTGGCTTCGTTTGTCTCAAAAGCGTTCCCTCCCTCAGAGCGTGCTGTTCATCAACAGCCCCAGGACAGACCTTACTTTAAAGCCATTTTGTTCTTCCCTCAGATCCAAAATGTCCAGGGGATGTGGATCTCCAAAGTGGTGATTGGGACATCAAGACGATTACCAGCTCACTGAAGTTTTATCTCAGGTAGTGCTGCAGGTCTCACCTGCCCCAAACTGGCAAAGGAACTTGGGCCTGATCTGGTGAAAAGCAGGGTGAACTGCCAGATGTTAACAGCTGGCTGTTGGGAGGAGTAAAGAAGTGACAAAGGCATTGGGAAGATGAATGGATTTTGTTTGATTGGTTTTGGAGGAGTTTGGTTTGGTTTGGTTTGGTGGTTTTTCTTTTTTAATTGAGAAATATGCCTGCTGTAAAAACCCCCATCCTATGGGGACAGCTGTTTAAATAATACTGGCTGGGGGCAAGATGCCACCGGGAGCTGGTGGTGCTGGGCAGTGAGCAGGTTTGCCTGTCGGCCCTTCAGGCTCAGTCAGGAGTCGGTCACATTGCCCTGCCGGAGCTGTTTTCTCTCTGGTTATTGCAGGAACCTGTCAGAACCCGTCATGACATACAAGCTCCACAAAGAGTTGGTCCTGGCTGCCAGTAAGTCCTGCCGCCGCCCTGCCGCCAGTCCCTAGCCCTGCCCTCCCTCACCAGTGTACATCAAAGTCACTTGAAAGAGCTCTGCCAGCCCAACGCTGGGTGTCTGGCTACTTTCCCCTGTAGAAAGAGGAGTGACCCTCTCTTTCAAGTGTTTAACTGTGACATTTCTTCCCTTCACTGTTGTTGCAGTGCTCTTCCCTCCAACAGGGTTTCATGAAGGGTTGGGAGAGCCAGGGGATGTCAACTAACATGAAATCAGCACAAGTGCCCCAGAAGAATTGTTTCTCAATAGTATTAATGTATTTACTTTAAAACCTGTGAGGGAATGGGATGTACTGTTGCCATACAGATAGATAGGTTCACCATTTAGGTTGTGAAATTTATCCTGGGATGTGGAATCCAAAGTGTCTACCAGTATATGAAAGACATTTTTCTGCTGCAGCTCTTGGGACTGAGCCACTACCACTATTAACAGAGGTCCTAGTAGCATGTGTGGAACTGACCAGTCCTTGGCTGTCCTGTTGTTATGGCCATTTCAAGTAAGCCATAATAATTCTGAACTAGTTGCATCTTTGGAGCCAGCGTGATGGGATGGAGACTAGAGGGGTACAGGGAGTTGGTCATCTCCCTCAGCATGAGAGTGCTGGCATTTGGAAATTCATGGCACACTCAGAAACACTTTGGATTAAAGCATCCTTCACACCCCCATGCCTCCTTGAACTCACCAGGAAGGTAGGAGAGTGCCCACCTCTCCTAAGCTTGGACCTCGGGAGAATTAATAACACTTGTTCTTTCTTGGAAAGGAAAATTTTCCACCACTATTGGTTATGCTCAAGTCCAAGATTCAGTAGTTTCATTGCTGGTTAAGCCAGTGGTGCCTGGGTATGTGCAAAACCATAATCCCTTCACTAGCCTCCCTCAGAAACTCTCACCATTAAGATTCCCAGCTACTGAGATCCCACACTGCTCTTTTCACACCAAGTGTTTTATTGTTTCTTGATTATTCGTGCTTCCAAGGGTGACCTCTTTCACTCAGGAACTCAGTTTTTTTCCCTGCAAGACATTTTACTATGTTGCTCAGCATTACAGCTCTCTGGGCTGGTAAGACGCTCAGCAGAGAGGCTGTGCATTCCCCAGGTGTGCTGGTGAGTGGGGTGAGGGTGCGAAGCCATGGGTCCCAGCCATGCCCAGCCTGTTTCCCCAGCCACACTGGCTTCTTTTCTTTCATTCTCAAGCTTGTTTCTTCTGCTTTTCACTTCATTTTGTTTCTCACAGTGATTTACCCTGTTGCTATCACTTTCCTTCTGCCTCCTATTGCTGGGTTTGGCCAAGCAGCCCTATGCTGAAGAAGGAACAGCTCCCATGGATTTTCTTTGGTTTTGTCTTTATCTATCTTATGTATTTACTTTGAAAGTGGTGGGCACAAACTTTTCTTTGTGTTACCTTTCCAGAATCCGAGAACCTGGATTACAGGCTGGGAGCCATTCATGCGCTGGTCTACAAGCTACCTGACAAGAACAGAGAGATGTTAGAGCTCCTCATACAGCACCTTGTCAAGTAAGCAGAAGTTGCTCTATAAAGCCAGGGTGAGGGGAGTAATGGAATCAGCAGAACAAGCCTTTTTTTGCTTCTGTCAGCTTTGCAAAACTGTATCCACCACAGTTCCTTTAGGAATTTACTTTTGGGCTGCGCAGATGGTGTGGTTATCTTTGATACCCACTGCATTAAGTGATGCTTTTTTTCCTAATTGCCACTTTCATCCCCTTTCTGACACACACCAAGCAGGAAATTATTTTAGTGTGAAAATGCCCTCTGACAACATGACTATGAATTGTCATCTCTCACTCCAGTTAATATAAGCGTTAGGTCTCAAGCTCAAAAGCAAGGGAGCAATCTGTGTGCAGGTCAGAAAGGACCAGGGCTTGCAGAATCAGTGACTTTTGTATGACAGAGCTTGCTTTGGACTTTTAGAGTTGTTTTCAAAATGGGACTGTTTCAGAAATAAGCAGGAGTGATCTGGGATTGTCACACCCTGACACTCAAAGGTGAGTGCTTGGCTGTCAGTGCTGTGCCTTGTCTTTGGGGCAGGGAGACCTGGCTGGGGGCCCTGGTTCCAGCCTTTTGTGCCCGTATTTGTGTGGTTTTTAGAAACCTTCCTGTGTAAATGGCAGAGCTGCGGTCTGATGAAGCTAACACTGTGCTTGTGGTCGTTGTGTTTATTCATTCAAGTGTTTATGCTTAAATTCTGATCCCTCTCCTCTCATGCTGACAGAAACCTCTTTAACACCAGAGCTACAGGGCAAACCCAGAATTAAACTCAGAATTCATTCCACGTCAGCATCAGAGTCTCTCTCCTTTCATTTACTTCTGGAAACAGGTAGTACTCACCTAGGTGGTCAGTATTTCAGTCAGTGATTGGTGGTGCTGCTCTGCAGGCATGCACGGTCCTGGCCAGAGAGGGCTCTGCTCTGTGAAAACAGTGGTCCTCTCAGAGAAGAAGATGCTGTGTAGAGATTTATTGCAAAACTCCAAAGTGTGCTCCCTGCATTCAGTCCTCCTCCTTCAGCGAGTGCGAAAAGGAAAGCAAAAGTCAGTTCTGGATAAATAGGATATTCCAATTTAAATTACTGTGTATGTTGCACAGATGACTTTTGATTGAAGACTTAACAGAGGAGCTGGGAACGGGAAAGGATCAAATAAAATTGCTGTCAGCATGTTGCTCTTCCAAACTGTTGTCCTGGCCAAATGTGCTTGTCAGAGCTAAAGACTTGGTTTCTCTCTGAAGGGCTGGGAAACAAATTCTCCTGAAACAAAATGAAGAAAATCGAGCCACTGATTCTTACTGTGTCATTTTTTAACTGCTTGGAATAAGATCTGTTTGAAAAAACCAGACCGACCAACCAACCAAACTAAACCCTATTCCCTCTTTCCCTCCTCTTTGCAGCATATGTGAGCACAGCCGAGAGAATCTGATGTCACCATCTAACATGGGGGTGATATTTGGACCTACCCTCATGCGTGCGCAGGAGGACACCGTAGCAGCGATGATGAACATCAAGTTCCAAAACATAGTGGTTGAGATCCTCATCGAGCACTTTGGGAAGGTACAGGCAGCAGTCCCAGGAGCAGCACCACACAGCTCCTGGCTGCTGCATCCTGTTCATGCAAACTGTTGCTGTGGCAACGATGTAGAGCTCTGGCTCCTTCTTCTGGAGTCTCCTTAGGGGCTGGGACGGTTTTATGTAATGCACTGTTCTGAGATGCTTCAGAAGGAAACAAAGTGTAGCAGGTATGTTTCTTGCTATTGCCTTTGGCTAGTCCTGAGGGAAACCCTGAGTCTTGGATCTTTTGTTTTTAAATAAGAGGAATCTTTATTTAAAAAAGTACCCAAAAACCAACCAACCAACCAAAAACCCAAAACACAAAAAACACCAAAAAAAAAAACCCAACCCAAAAAGCCCCAAAAACCAAAACCAAACAAAATCCAGAACACTCCCCCCCCCCCATATCTGGACATTTCAGGACTTTATGCTTTCCTTTTCTGAAGACAGGAGCTAGACCAGCGCATAACTGGTTTCAACAGGCACAGTCCAAGATGAGACACTGTACAATACAGGGCAGAAAAACCCAAAGCAGACAAGTATTGAAAGGTTGATGAAAACAACTCGGCAGTGCCTACAATCTGTTGAGATCCAGGCAGGCCTGGAGAGAGGAGCTGCTGCCTGGGGTGGAGCTATCAGAGAAGACCTGAGCAGGCCCTGTTGTGTGGGCAGTGCTCAGCACGGGGCAGTGCACCCTGGTGAGGCTCCAGCAGCATTTGCCTTTCATGAGACCATTGCTGAACATTTTTGTGTGAGAGCATTGCCTGAATGCATAGCCTGGCTTAGTTTGCTGTGGTGGGTACTGGAGACTATGTATAGACAACAACTGCCTTATTGTGTGGCATTTTGTTTCCTGATGCAAAGCAGAGTTTTCCACTGTCTCCTGTTTTAGTGCTTCCTCCTTGTACTATCTGATACAATCACTTTGGTTTTTCAGGGTGGCTGGAGGATGATAGAGCTATATGTTAAGATTTAAAAACATGAGCAGCATTTGCATTCCAGTCAGCATAGCAGGGACCAGATTTCTTTCCTGGTAACAGTGCTATGTTCAAAGGAGTGAGTTTGGTCCTTCAGCTTCTTGTAATACTTTACAGAATGTCCAAACATTTATGTCTTAGAGTAGGGAAAGTTTGAAGCCGTCCTTTAAAGGTTGTTGTTTGTTGTGAGGAGGGTGAGGTAGCGCTCTGAGCGGACAGGGCAGCACATCTACAGAGGTGAAGCTCCCTTTTTGGGAAGAGGAGGCTGAAACTGAAAGAGCAAGGTTCTTGCAAAAGCAGATGTGGATTTGGAACAACCAAACAAGGATCAGATGGGTGGTGTGGGATTTGGTTGTTGTGCTAAGGACTGAAATGAGATAAACATGATGAAAGAACTTGGAGAAACTTTTGAGC
>WYDI02021535.1:39861-91600 GCA_009867235.2 Psittacus erithacus | reverse complement strand
TGGTGTGGGATTTGGTTGTTGTGCTAAGGACTGAAATGAGATAAACATGATGAAAGAACTTGGAGAAACTTTTGAGCATCCACAGAAGAAACTCATGAAAAACACAAGTAGTTTCTTTGTAGATCTCTATTAAATGTTTTTAATAAGTTCCCACAGCAAAACAGTGAATTGTTTGTGTGCTGGGATCCTCACACAACTTGCTGAGAGCTGAGCCTCTGCCTTCCCTCTTGTACAGCCCATAGTGCAGGCTGAGTCAACACATCATCTATATTGCGGCCTCTAAGAGATGGAATTAAATCTTTAATTAAGCCAGATGGCTCTTTGCTTGCTTTTAATTTCATCAACGATAAGGTTAAGTTAGTAACATTTATTAGATTGAGCTTGTAAGTGCAGCTTCACAGCTGAAAGTGTCTTCAGCTCACACATGAGCAAACACTTTAAATGAATCTGAAGGAAGAGGGGAATATGGTTTATATGGTGTGATATGAACACTGTAAGGACAAAGAAACTATTCGTGAAGTCTTTGTGGGTAATTACTGTTTCCACAGCTCATATTTCAGTTAAATTAAAGAAGTTGATGATCCTGGAAATACCTTCTTCACTGTACAAACCTTCTAAATATGAGGATCTGTCAATATCTTTGTACTTTCAAGTTGTTTAACTTGGATTTTCATTTAGGAGGCAGAAGCAAAGCAGAGGCTGCAGCCACATCTTAAAAAGAGTAGTTTGCAGTGGAAAAGCATCTTGTGAAAACAGCATTCTGTGGTATCTTTATGAGCATCCATGAGGAACGTGCTTACTCTTTTTCTTTACAAAACAGTATTGGATTCTTATCAATATATAGGATTGAGGTTGATGTTTTGAAACAATGGCCCTGCTGCTGGTAATCATGTGCTATTTTAATAATACACGAGCTGCTGTTTTTAAATCATGGGCTGTTTCTGTCAGCAGATTCCTCTGAATCCAGGCAGGGGGTGTGCACCCGGCCTTGTATTCTGGAGCAGAGAAAATGTACTACCCCTGCAAAGGGCTGAGCCCCTCTTGGCATTATGCATCAGCAGCCACCATGTGTCACCAAATAGGGAAAGAAAAGCAGCTGAAATGACCCCTTTGGGGTCAGCTGGGTCTTTGCCCTGGATGTGTTGTTCCTCCTCTCTTCAGGCAGAGTAAGTCAGGAGAGAAGCCTGACTACCAGCACATGGTGTTTGTACCGAGTCTGCTGAGGGGAAGCGTGTGCAGACCAGGCTGGTGCAGTTCAGGTCTGCCCTTGCCCAGGTGAGGAGGCCAGTGCCCACCCTCGCCGTAGTACACGGTCCCTGGTCTTCAAAATCAAGAAGGTTAAAGTGGGTCGTGTTTTTCTCTCTCATCTTCATTTTGGTTTCCCAGAGCTGCTTTTTGGTTGGGAGAAGAAAAAACATGCTTTTGATTTGAGTTATGAAGATGTCACACTCAATCAAATCAGAATCCTGAATTTCTTCATTTTAAAATCTTCATGAGTGACATCATAAAATTGTTCTTCTGTAACAAAGTGTGCACTGAGAGAGCAGTGACCCTGCTTGTCGGTGGGACTAGCATTCATGCTTGTCCTCTGAACTTGATTCATCTCCTGCCGACAGCAGGAAGGGACTAGCTCTGTGTTCTTCGAGGCGGGGCTGCAGCCTCTGGTCTCACCAACTCATGCCACCCCATCTGTAGTAACTCACTTTAAAGCCTGATATAAATCCAATTAATATTCATGGGAAAAACACAAGAGCAGTTGGGTTTGGTCTTTAATGTGGTGGTTCAGATCTTCAAGAAACTGCCTGGAAGCTTAATACTTTTTCGTCTCTTAAAAAGAGCACTGGCGATTAAACCCAACCAAATAGGTACCATGTCACCAGTGAGCAAATGAGATAAAACTCCTTGGCAGCATTGTTCTCATGCCAGTATTTCATCCAAGATAACTTCATAGTGCCACACGCTTCATTGTAAGCCAAGAGCTGAAGGGTTTTTAGCATTAAATCTAAACCAATTTGTTTGGGTGCTTTCCATAGATTGTATCGCCTCACTGATGTGGAAATCTTGATGTTTCTCAGAAACTGTCAGCTTCAGAGCTCCCTTCTTCTCTTCCAGGATAATTTGCTCCTACACATTTTGTCTGTATTGGCGATTTTGCTGCATTCATTAGTTTAGCGCTGCAGGAGGTGTGCAGGGTGCAGAGCACGCAGCCTGGCTGGAGGAATACCAACAGTGGGACACATGGATGGATCTGTAACTAAAGCACCAGCTCTGCTTCAGCTCCAGCAGCCGGGGTTCTCCTGAGTGCTGCTGACCTTTGAGGACAGCTGGTGGGCACTGTCTGTCCTCCTCCAGGGAGACTCACAGGGATGGAGTAAATGGCTGCAAGGGCCCTGCCAGGTTCTTGTGTGCTGTGGCTGGTCAGTGTGGTTTGGAGCAGCTCCTCCAGCCCTCTGGGGTCAGCCAGGGCTGAATCAGGCCACAGACTGCTTCTATGCATGCTGCAGAGCAGAGAGGAGTGGGGCAGCCCTTGACATAGGCAGTGGGTGGGCACTTGCCAGGCAGGAGCTGGGTCTTTGCTCCTGGTGTGGTGTGCTGTCCTCAGAGAGCTGCCCAACATGGCATGGTGCTTGACTGGGGAGGGGGATCTGAACCATAAACTGCTGGAGCTGTGGGGCCATGGGGAATATGTCCAGGGTGGCCACCATCCTTCTCTGTGCTGGCAGGCGGACCTTTAGCTGGACGTGCAGCAGCAGCCCTTTCAGGTCAGGCCATCTAAATGTATCTGCCTTTACAGATCTACTCTGGCCCACCAGAAGACACCACGGCCCCACCGGTGCCTCCTCCAAGAGTAGCTGCCCGGCGGCATAAACCCATCACCATTTCCAAGCGTCCTCTGAGGGAAAGACCCATCTTCTTCGGTGCTTCTGTGGAAGAAAGTGGAGGTCAGTCCAGCTGTTCACTGGTGCCTTACCTGCCTCTCATCCCTCCTGTTTCTTTTAGCACATTTCAGGGAGCAGTAGAGATATCGATCACAGGACTGCATTTCCCAGGCCATAAGGGAAGTGAGGTTTGTTGTTCAGTGAGTAAGGAAAGCAAAAAAATCCTCACACATAGGCTGCATCATCTCACAACTCAAACTCCTGCAGCCGAAGAGCAGGGGTGATGGAATGAGAGTGGAGGCTGTTTGCTGCTGGAGCCCTGTCCCAGTAGACCATGGCAGTCCCGAGAGGAACGGCAGGGCCAGCTCTGCCCCTGCTGATTGTATATCTGGAGCAAGAACTTCTTCAGGACCCAGTGATAGTATTTGCTAGACCAAGTACAACTCAGCTGTTAAATTCATTTGATTGTAAGGAAATACTGAGGCCCTTGTTACCATATTGAAGGGCACAACATGCTTCTCTCTGCACCTGATTTTCTGTAATTGTCTTGCAGGCTGTGTCCTTGATCGTGTCATCAGAGACACAGTCTTGTCTTCTGTTACAGTTGTCAGAGCTTTGATGATGTTTTAGGCCTAATGCTACAAGTGCACTTTTTGGCACTGGTAAAACATGATTGATACAGATTGCTCATGGAAATCACAAGACTGGTCATGTAGCGAGAGATGGCCTTGCATTTAAATGTATCTCCAAACTGGGAGCAGAAGCATTGGCATTTGATGCTCCAAGGCTGCATGGCACCATTGGTTTCATAGCAGTGCTTCTGCATCCCCTGCCTGAGCCTCTAGCACAGCAAGAGGGATGAGTTGAATGATTTTTGGAGGGATGTAAAAGCATGGTACACAATTTGTCATGAGCAAGAGCACTGGAAATTTGAAAGCGACCCATAAGTATATTCTGTAATTGCTTCAGCTTTCTTCATGCCTCAGCATTTGCGTGAGCCTCTCGCTGTTTGTGTTTTGCTCAGGGTGAGGGTCTGTCCATCCCCCCCCCCCCACATGCTTGTCCCTTGGTACCACAGGAGCCTTGTGGCTCTGGGGCAAAGACCGCCATGCCCCCATGCTGCTTCCTAACCCAGTGTCTGTCTGTCCTGTTGGCTCCACAGCAGACCCCCACAGCCAGACCCCCAATGGCAGTAGCAGCACGGAGGTCCCCAAGCCACTGCACCGCAGCCGCCTGCCTGCACCCCGGCTGGGGGGAGATGAGCTGGGGCGTCCCCCAACTGAGGGCCGGCCTTACCCGCGCACGGAGGCAGAGGTGGGGAAGATGGTGGCCAGGCTGCAGGATGGAGGAGTGAAGGCGGCCAGTAAGGCAGCCAACGGCGTGGTGGCCAGCCCTGCCCTGAGGACCTCCACACTCCAGGCCAAGAGACCTGCTCCTCGACCAGGAATCTACAGCAGAGAGGGTGAGCCTGGGGCTGTGGTCCTACCTGAAGCAAGGCAAAAGGAATGCTGTTCTCCTGGGGAAAACTCAAGGCACCCAAACCAGCCTTCCCCATTGCACATCATGCGCTGGATTGACTGGGGCGTGTGGTGGGCTTCTCATCTTGAGTCCTCCTGATGTAGCTCAGCAAGAGGGACTGGGAGATTGAAATAGCTTGAGATGTGGGCACGGGCCCTGCAGTCCCAGGGTTTGATCAGGTCTTGTCCTCCTGGCTTGTCCTGGTTGATTTCAGACAGTGGGTGCCTTTGTTGTGTTGCTTACTGGGGATGCAGCTGCTGCCAGGTTTCGAGGCAGCCTTCAGAGCTGGTGCTGGTGCCAGTGCTGTGCCGTCCCTGCTGAGCCCACTAGATGCCACCAGCATCAGATGAAGTCAGGCTTTCTGTGCAGTAGCTGAGCCTCTTGTGCTAAGCTCAACCTAGCTCAGTGGACTCATAAAGTTGAGGTTCGAATGGCGATATAAAGACCATTAAACCCAAAGCAGTTTGTATCCAGTCTGACGAGCTATAAGCACTCTGGATTGCCAGTGCTTTCCTGAGCAGGATGAGGAAAATGGCTAAAGTCACTTTCACATTTTAGTTTCTAATGGTTGTGTCTGTCAGGCTGCCTGTGACGCAGTGTCTGGTTTATTGAGGCCTTACTGGGAATGTTTATTTTAATGGTTCACCCATTGGTGTTAAATATAAATACTTGTTACCTGTATTCTAATAAGCTTTATAGAGACACCAGGGAGCTGTCTGCAGGACAGCACGCGTTGCCGTAACAGCAGGCATTTGCTACTGACCTTTATAATATACTCAGGCACTGGAGGGAAGGTGTTGGGTCACCAGAGATGACATTTATTCCTTTATTCCTTTTTTGCTTAACCCTTGAAAGTCCCAAAGGGTGAAGTGAAGAAGGAGGTTGGCTGAATCTTGGGGAAGACAAGCCACTGAGGCAGGAACTCCTGCGAGCAGAACGGAATGCTGGGGGAGAGGACAGGTAGTGCCACTGTCTGAGATAAAAACTCAGAGGAGCAGCAGCCCTGAACTGCAGGGATCAGCAATTTGTGCTGTTCCTCTTGCTTTTGAAGAGCAGCACTGTGCAGGTTTTGATTAAGAAAGCTTGTCATTCCCAGGCAATATCATCTTTGCGATCAGCAACTATATCAAGTTTGTCATCACAGTGTTCAGCATCAGGCCCTCTTTCTAGTGCCAGGAAGGCTGTGCTGGGGCAGGCAGAATGGGAACTGCCTTTTTCTGGGGCTCTTTCCCTAAGTTCTGGCTATTAGCCACCGTCAGAGTGAGGGTGTTGGGGCAGACAGATAGACAGAACTAAGCCTGCTAACTTGTTTAATGCCTCTTCATAAACATCTAGCCCTCTACCAAAGCTTCATACTCAGTGTTCGTAAACTTCAAACTTGCAGGTGAGTGCGATGGTGTCCCTAAGCCACGATCCCATGGTGATAAGCCTGTGATAACGCGTCCCCCTGTGAGACCTCCAGACCCACCATACAGGACTCCTGTCCCTCCAAAGCTGGAGCAGAGGCCAGATCTGATAGAGGGAACAGCAGAAGAGATGCCTTCATCTGTGTAAGTCAGCAGCCCTTGGTGAGCATGTGGTACCTGGGGTGGGCAGCTCAGCCCAAGGGAGCTGCCAACACCAGTCGGCTTGGGGAGCATACAGGGGGATGAGATCAGCCCAGGCAGCAGGAGTAGAAGCTGTTGTCACTTAATGGCAATTTTAAGAGAGTAGGAGGAGAAATACCACATTGGTTTCCAGTGCTGGTGATGTACAATAGCTGGAGCTTGTGGACATCCCCTCCAACACCCATGTGAGTGCAGTCTGAATGACATGTTGGAAAGCTGTGCAGAGGGCACAGCCTGGGAGGGGAGCCATGGTCACAGCAAAGACAAGCACATGCAGGAAAAACAAAGCTCTGCACCTTCTCAAGTACAGCCCTGGGACTGAGCTTTGTCCCTTTGTACCTCCTCTGCTGTGGTGAAGCTGGAAAGCCCCTCTGCCTGGCTCTGAGCAAGCCTCTCAAATGAGATACTTCCCTGGGAAGGACAAGATCCAGCTTGAGTCTCTTTTAAGGAAATCGTATGAAGTTCAGCTTCATCAGAATTCTTTCATATTTTAAAGAGACAGAAACCTTGCTAGCTTCAATGGGAATCAAAAGGGAAAAAAAAATAAAGACAAAGAGTGACTAAATACACAGGGATCTCAGCCCAGCAGCTAGGAGTGGCTGGTGGAGAGGCTGTAACCTGGGTCCACTGAGGAGCTCTCTGCTGCTGCACATCCAGCAAAGATGCACATTCCATTCCTCTGCCATCCCAGCAGGGATGGAGTACACAAAAAGTGAAGGAGAGGCCATAAAAGGTGATAAATGCAGGTGCATAAACCAGCATGTAGGAATATAAGCAAGAGCACAGAAATAAGCAGTCTAGCCAAAAGTGATGAAGGTCTGCAAGGCCAGTGGGAAAACAGAGGGGAATGGAGCTGGCAGCATAAGGAGCATGGCGTCTGCCTCAGCAGAAAAGACATCGGTCAAAGGTAATCATCTTCTGTGTCTGCTAATGCTGCTGCTCTTTTCCCTAGTATAGATGAGATCGAATTAGCAACTTGTCTTATCGGATAACTGGAGTGACCTCTTTTGTTCTTTTCACAGGGTGGCCTCTAGGACAAAGTTCTTTGAGACAGCTTCCCGAAGAACAAGCAAGTAAGCCTGGCATGGAGAAGCTGGCGTGTAAATAACTGCAGCCCCACTGCATGGGGTGCTCCCTCCGAGGCAAAACAAGTCAGCTCAGGAAGTCCCAGTCCCACCCTTCTTGCCTTATACTCATGAGCAGAAGATGGGTCTAAGCCAAAATGCTGGAACTAAACAAAGAGCCTTAAGCGTAAAATGGGAATCCAGATACAGGCTTGATAAGTTAAACATAAATCAGCTAAGTGATAAATATATCTGTGGATTCCTTTTATCATGTGTATGTGTTTAAGCAGTGTAGTGCACAGTGTGCTTCTCAGCCTTTGCAAAGAGCAGAGATAAGATCATGGGAGAGATGAAGAGGGCTGGTTAGATCACAGCAGCTCAGAAATGCAAGACCAGAGGATGACTGGTCCTACACACTGTATGTACAGGCATAGCTCCACCATAGGTACAGTGGGATGGAGTGGCAGCTTGGGCATGGATGCCTTTGGGCTAGGCTGGGATGGAGAGCTTTGGATTGTGAGCATTGTGCTTTGTGGCAGCAGATTTCATTTGTAATGATACCTGCTCAAATAAGCTTCAGCTTCCTGCCATTAAAGATTGCCAGCTTCTGCCAAAAGTGCAAGCAGGTTTGCGTGCAGGTCTGATAAATGTTGAGTTCACTTGCTATATTGCAGAATACATCCCTGACATGACTGTTACCCAGCCCTTGATTTAGGTTTGGGTCTGAGTTTGAGCTTGCTTATTGCATTAATACTTTTTTCTATATTCTTCTACTTCCTTCTGTACAGTTCTTCATCACCACAAGGCAGGATCCCAGGTGATGAGAGCTGTGGCTAAAAGTAAGTGTTTGCGGCAACAAACCAGATAATAAACCAAGAACACACATGTAAGACAAATTTGGCATTTATAGGGTGGTGGGAGTCCAGTGGAGGCAATGGGAATCTCAAAAGAAAGATCAGGAGAAATGTTCTTCCTGTAGGGGAACCTTGCGGAAGGAAAGGTAGTGACTGGTAAAGACAGGAAGTGGCCCATGCTCGAGGGGTGTTATGGCAGGGTGGAGTAAATCAGCTGGTGGTGCCAAGATCTGGGCTTGCTCTGGTTGTGGTTTTGCAATCGCTGATGAATTTACACTGCTGTATAGAACATGCTTGTTATCTTCTTCCAGACTTTGTAACCGTCTCGGCCCAGCTGGACCCAGGAGATTTTCTGTGGTTGTGAAACGGATGTGTCACAGCTAAGACTTTTCCAGTTCCAGTGCCCCTGGAGAGCAGCTATCTTACCGGACGATAATTTCAGAGCATGCTGTCATGTGGCTCAAGAAATTAGAAGAGAGGGAGATAACGATGGAGGGAAGACCCTACCCACACATCTGTGTTGAACTGTTCCCAGCCCTTCCACCTGTCCTCTCCCGCAGGCTGTGAAGGATGCTCATGTGTGGCCTTGCAGGTGACCGGTAGTGTTTGCAGGGCTGTGGACAGAACAGCGGAGGACTGGAGTGGCCATTTACCTGCTCACTTTTTGGGAAATGTACCTTGACAAGGGTGACCTTAGGCAGATATTGGAGTCAAAACACAAGGGGCTAACTTCTCAGGCTTGGATGCAAGGGTAGAGCAACTGGAGTTCAGGTTGGCCCCTTGCTGCAAGAAGCTCCTTCCTTTATGTTATGTTTTCCTTGCTCGATAAGCTATAGTGTGCTATAGTGTGGTTTTCAGTGTGTAGGAGAGCAGCATCTGTTACTGGAAATGCTGCTGTGCTAAGGCAGGCAGGACAGGAATTGGGGGGACCATCCTCCTTAGCTCTGCAGGACATCTCTTCATCTCCTCCATGGCGTCAGCCTGCCCCTGTCCTGGAAAACCATGCTGGCAGACATGGCTCTGCCAGGGGGCTTTGCCTGCCTCATCCCCTGCCTGTGCATTGACATTCCGGTTGGTGCTGATCACATCATTCCAGTCAGCACTGGTCAGGCCAGCAGCCTCCAAGAGCACAGCTGGGAGAAGGAGGCAGCAGGCGCTGCTCCTCCTCCTCCTCTTCCTCTTCCTCCTCCAATATGAGCCATTCTCCCATCAGATCTACTTCCCACCAGGAAGTCTGTATCCTGAGGTTATTCTGGTGGGCCAGCACAGAGGTGGTGAGGAACTGATACTTGCTGAATGTGGGCCAAAGCCCATCATTTTTCTAAGAGGCACCCAATTTCTTGTTTGCTTGTTATATTAATTTCCAATCCAAGAGACGACCAGTCTCTTTTTCTCAGCAGTGGCTCTGTAGATGAAGCCCGTCATTCTGGAAGGCTTCTCCTAGCCAGGACACCCCTAGTACTCCTGTTAACAGCAGAGGCTTATTTGTGGTTCCAGCTGATACCCGAGCTCAGTTCCTCAGCTGTAAATAGGCAATGAGCAGTTTCCCTGCTTCCTCTCACCAGCCCAAAGGTGACTTCCCTGTTCTGAATGATTTTCTTTGGGTGCTAGGAGCATTCCCAAACAAGTGACCAAACATTCCCATTAGCTGCTTCCCTAGTGCCCTGTCCTCTTGAGTGCACTTTGTGTCCTACCCGGTGTAGGTTTGCTGGTGGGATGCTGCCATGGTCCTTCCTGTGCTGCCTCCTGACCTTGCCTTGCACGTGTAGCTAGTGTCTGTCTGCTCTATTGCTGAATGTAATTCTGGCGTTCACTGGACACATACGTATTGTGTCAATGGTGCTTCTGCTCCCTAGGGCTTTGGTGGTGCCCCAGCTGCTCACTCCTGCACCCCCCGTGCTTTGAACAGTGGCACGTAAAAGTGGCTTTAAAAGACAAAAACCCCAGTGGTATCAGCATCTAAACTGTGTTACACACTCCGGCATCTCAGGGCTTTTCAAAGCTGCGGTGACCCCTTTGTGCTGCACCCTCTGGCAAGTGACTGGGAGGTGTGAGTGGCACTGAAACAAAGCACATCATAGTGTTTTTCTGATCAGGTATCTAAGAGAGCACTTAAGATGGGGCTGCAAGCCAGTGAGAGTGAAGTGGGGGAGAGGTGCTCTGACCAGCCCAGATGGCTTGGAATCCTCTCCAGCCACCCAGCAGAGAAACCAGTCCCAGGTATCCCTCTGTGGGGAGCACTGGTGCCTGAGCCTGCCCTTTGGTGGCTTCATTCTTCTTGGGATGGCTATCCCAGAGGTGTCAGGCCAGGGGCTCATCCACAAAAGGCCAGCATTTGCTGTCTGGGCTGTGCTTTGAGAGCCCCTTGAGGCAGTTGGTTTGGAAAGCACACGGGCTTTCAAGGACATGGGTGTCCCTGGTGGTGCTTCTGCATGTGGACCTGGAAACAATGGTTGTTGCATTTCCCACGCTGCTGGTGTACAGGCAGCCTCATGCTCGCCACCCAGCACAGACCCTGTGGGACAGAGCTGGGGATGTGGGAAAAAAACCCAAGGGACTTTGCTTTTAAGTCTGGTGTTGTGAACAATGGAGGGAAGCAGCTTATTAGAAATGTATTTCATTGTGTAATTTTAGGCATCTGTCACACGTGTGTCTGTGCTGGTTTTTCCTCTATGAGTGCAGCTGAAGGCTGGGACCAGCAGTGGAGCAGTAACAGGGTGCTGGGTTGTGCTGGTGGAGGGCTGTGGGGTACGATCCCTGCTGCCATCGCCACAGGAGTGACACAGCCAGGAACATGGGATTCACCCTGTGCAGCGTGGCAGGGCCCCCACACATCCACCACCAGAGCCAGTTTGTCATGTAAAAGCATAGATTACTTCAAGTGTTTATACAATTTACGTGAAGTAAAAAGAAAAAGTCCAAGTGTGCTTTTTTCCTTCTTTAAGCCATGCTCAAGTGTTGCCACACTGCAGCCATCCTCTGCTATGCAGGTCCAACTGCTCTGGTCCCATGGGCAGCAGAGGACCTGTCCCAGCACCCCGGGGACACAGCAAGGCAAGGCTGTGTGTCCTTGGGGCTGATGGAGCCCTACTCACTGCCAGGGTCTGCAGCCACAGCTCCAGTCTGGTTTGAATTCCCCAAGTCATTCAGCTGCCTCTTCCAGCACAAACCTCTTTCTGCTTATAAAGTGCTCACTGCTTTGTTGAGGGGTTTATTTAACTTTTTAACCTAATGTTGTGTAGCTGGGAAAAGCTGCAGATCAGGAGCTGCTCCAGTGGTGTGCGAGGAATGCATTCAGGTCTGGTGTTAGTGAGGATCTGTGGCTGGACCTGGTATCCTTCTCCGTGTCCTTGTGCAATTGTTTCACGCCATCCCAGCCCTAGTATAAGGGTGCTGAGCTTTGCAGCACGAGTCCAGGTTCGCAGGCTTGGAGCAGGTCTGTGGCTTGCCCTGGCTCCAGTCCCTGAGCGAGCACTGCTCGTGCTGAGCATGGTCCTGCCTGTGGCAGGGGGGTTGGAACTGCATGAGCTTCAAATCCCTTCCATTCTGTGCTTGCAGGCAGCAACTTGAGAGCTTTTTGGGGTTTTTTCCCTCCTTTTTTGTTTCTCTGAAAGGTTCCCCTTGGGGGCTGTGATTTTTCCAGGGATGGGGATCTTCAAAACAACAGCGAGAAAAAACCTGCTTTCCCATTAGCCCTCACTTAAATGATTACAAATTGGAACCAGCAACAGGGCCCTATCGCAGCAATTCTGGTGTCCCCACGCACAGGTGCCTGGTTTATTTTGGTGTGGAAAACGTTTTGATCTAACCTGAGCAAGAAAGAAACCTTCAGCATAAGCAAAACCTTGTAGGTTTGTATACAGAGGAAAGACAGCACAACCAGATGTTTCAAAGCTTGAGACTGGGCGCCAGTGAGGACTTCTCAGAGGAAGAATCTGGAGAGGTTAAGGGCGAACTTCAGTAGACACATCTGTATGATAAATTTAGCATTGAAATGTACTTAGTGGAGCACAGACATCTTGAATTTATGTGCTGCACAGAGGCCCATAATGGCTCAGGAATCCACCCACACAGGGCTTTTTGCAAGATCACAGTCTTCTACACCAGACATTTTCTTGGCAACCATCAGCAGCATTACTTGGCCTATATACATCCATAAAGAGTCAGACCACCAGAAAAAGAATCCTGCAATTGGCTTAAAAAGTCAGGAGATGCTCTGAACCAGTGAATGTGGCAGTGTTTTCTATTTTCCTTATGGATGAAGTGCTTTCACAGCCTTTGTTGGACTCCCTGAGAGCTCCTAAGAGGCAGAAGTACTGGAGATGCTTGAATCCACATATGAAATGCTGCCATTCCCATGGAGGCTTAGAGAAACAGTCCTCTCCTCTCTCCCTGAGCCATTGCCCTCAGGACCTCCATCCTCCTGCAGGTCAGGCATCCTTTGCTCTGTGCCTCAGCCATCCCGGCACTGAGCTGCCATGCCATGTCCCTGCAGTCACCCTGCTCCGGTGAGGACAGGACAGGGGCACACAGAGCACTGCTCATCCTCTCCTTGGCATCTCCCCACCGGCTGTGGTGGGAGGCGGCAGGAATGCTGGGGAAGGAGCGAACCCCAGAGCTGGCCAATGCTCCTCGTGTCAAGAGCACATGGGTCAGCGTGACCCTGCTGAGGTCTGCGGCTGCATGGGGAGGGCAGAGCAGCTCCCGGTGCCTCTCCCAGCCCCGACCACAGCTGCGGTATGGTGCAGGGCAGTGGGATACCAGCATTCCCGCTTTGGATGCGGGCTCCAGGTGAAGCCTGGTGTTCTGGTTAGTCTGCCTCAGAGGGAGCTGCAAAAACTTGTGTTACACCAAGTGGAGAAACTGACCTAAATTTAAAGGACTTTCATAATAAACAGTTAATTTGCTCATGACCAGGCCCTGTCACATCTCAAGGCTGGGAATCCTTCACAGCTGGTTTGTAGTCCCACGCATTGCCTGCAACTGCTTTAAGTACTCTGCAGGCAGTTTTAGACCGGTGAAAAGCGGTGTTCTGGTGGCTCCTGGTCCTATTCCTGTTCTCTGACTGGGTAAGATACTGTGTCAGCCACAAGACAGCTCAGTGGCTGGATTCTGAACCCTTTGAGCAATGCAGAGACATGGCACACGTGCAGGCACCAGCCTGCCTGTAGGCATGGCTCGCACCATTGTTTACTCCATGGAGAAAGCACCAGTGGGGACGGGAGACTGCCTGAGGCCGGAGGAGGAGGAAGGGAATGCCACCAATGTGGGACATGGGTGGCAGCAGGTGGGTGTCCTGCACGGGGTCCCCACTGTTGGCATGGTTTGGGCTGTGGTCCATCCACACCTGAACAAGCCTGGCATGCGGAGCATCTCCCTTCCCCTGGCTTGTGCCGGCTCAGCCTGAGAGGGTCAGTGCAACCCCAACGCCGATACAGCCGGAAGGCTGCAGCAAACCAGTTGCCAGTGCAGCTGTATCAGCGTGAGCAGTGCTCCCAGGGCCCTGGGGAGGTAAAACCACTGTTGAAATGTGTGTTTAAAGCAACTCATTATTGTTTTAGGAAATGGAGCAATTGTTTTGTTTTAAAGTATTCCCACTGGCTGTTCTAAAGACAAAGGCAAACAAACTGCTTTAAAGCATGGAACCATTTTAGGCCTGCTGGAGATTTTTTTAGCCAAGAAAAACCCCAAAACAAAGCAAGATTGATTCAGTTTCTGCCATTCCAGCCCCCCTCACAGAAGATAGCCCCAGCCCAGCCCCATGTGCTGCCCAGGCTCCCAGCAGCCCCACTTGCTCAGCTGATGGAGTCGGTCAGAAAAAGGTTCCAGCTGCATTTGTTATCACAAAGGTCCAGCAAAGGCACCTGGCAGCCTGCCTGCGACAGGGGCTGTTTGCCAACCGGGCCAGGGAGGTTAGAGCCCACAGTCTGCAGAGGCCGACAGAAAAATGTACCTGGCAGCGTGCAGCGGAGCTCTGCGGCCCTCTCCAGCTTCCCAGCAAGTCCTCCTTCCTTCTGAGGGGTGTTGCCTTTTCTAAGCTGCATGGTTACTGTGGACATCATGCAGGTTTCTGCCCGCTGCCAAGGACAGAGCACTTGGCCTGAGCACGGCTCCCTTCCCTCTGAGCTGCACTGAGCCCCCTGAGCTCCTGTCTGTGCTGCAATGGAAGGGCTGGAGAGGCTCTCTCCCAGGTCAGCACTGCGGGCTTTGCCTGGCAGGAGCTGTGCATCCCGCAGCCCCTTTGGGCTGCCCCTGGCTCTGCTGCACAGTGGGGTTGGCAGCTTGGACTCTGCTCTTTTGCAACTCACAGCAGCGATGGAGACACCTGAGAGCCTGGTTGTGCCCAGGTCATGGTCCCTGGTCCCTGCTTGGCTGGCACCAAGCATCCTGTCCTCAACTTGTGGGGCAGAGATGGGGCAGACCTGCCAGCACCAGCAACAGAGCTCATGTGTTGGACCAGCAGCTCCCGAATGCCCAGGAGACACTGGTGGCCAAGTAAAGTTAGATGGGGGACACCGGGGTGAACATGGTGCCAGGTATCTGAGGCAGCACCACGGCCCATGAACGGCCATGGGTTTCTCCATGTCGGTTAAGGGTGAATGTTGAAAATAGACCTTCATATGTAACTGTGACTCAAACACAGGCATGGGCCCAGATTCTCTGCAGATGACTAAACAGGATGCTACTCCACACGGGCAAGGCTTTTGTACCAATCAGTACACTCTGCTTTCAGCCTGCAGGGTACTGGGACACGTGCAGCTGCTGCGTACACATTGGACATTGCCAGCTATTTGTGGACTAATGAGGGATTGGGGTTTTTTTTCCACTCTCTTTGGTTTGTCTCACAGTGAAGAGAATCTTGACCCTGTGCAGCATTCACACCTGCGCCTTGCATTAAAAAGCAGGCAGATAAGCAGTCTTTTTTATTACTTGGGAGAACATAGGTTAATTTTATGGAGAAGCCCCAGCAGAATGGATTTACAACTGCTCGTAAAGACAGTGAAAATAACAACAAGAGGGGGAGGACACTGGCCTTTATTAGCTGCTTGCTTTGAGAAATACAATAATCAAATGAAATTCAATTTAAAAGACCCAAAGAAGCGTATATGAAAGGATTAGTCAACTGATGTGTAAATGAATTAACAGTTCAGATATGTGATTAATAGCAAAATCTGACTGCAAAAACCAGCCTATGAATGACCCAACATGCAGCCCCATCCACTGAAAAATGACCTGCTTTTAATTCACCTGGCGTCTTCCACAGCCACGCTCGTCACACTGGCTAACGGGTTTCATGCACATTAACTGAAACAAAAGCCAAAAACCACGCACTGAGCAGCGTTCCAACAAACAGGATTCTGCCTTTATTGTACTTGGAACAACAACAGATTTTGAGATTACAAAAAGAGCTGAACACCAAGCGTGCAGGTGTGCCCTGTGGTACAGCACAGGCTGAGGGCTTGCATGGGACTCAAGCATGGACTAAACCAGTCAAAAAGTGAATGTTTTCATTTCCCCTAGCGTAACTGGTTTTGTCTTTATCCCAGATGCCAGGCAGGTTTCCCTCTGGTTATAAGAACAAATGTCCTTCAGTCCCATATGGTGACTTCTGAGTCACGGTCATCTCCTGGGCATCCTCCACCACACCTCGCTGGCCAAGCAGCGACATCACTGCTCTCCACTCTTGACAATGCAATGTTGTAAGTCTCCATCTGTCTTATTCAATGCATTCAGTTCCAATTTAAAACACAAAACAAAACAGAGGCAACAGTGCCACTAATGTCCTTCTCTAGAAGCAGAATTTGGCCTCAGATGCCACTGATTTGGGCAAAACCTTGCCACTTCTGAAAGGTGACTGAAAAAATGCTGCAACCATAATATAGTTGCAGCCCCAATAAAGTGATATGTGTATGCTTTGGCCTCACTGCATTACTTGCAGAGGCTAATTGCAATGCAGCAAAGTCCCACCAAGCCAGGGAATAGACTTCTTCTGTGTCACGCATAGGAGGAAGCTGAAAGCTCAGCCCTCGCCTTGGAACCAGGCCTGGGGAAATAACCCTTATTGTAGCTGAAAAGCCTTTGCCCATTCTGTAGGCTACTTGAGCTTTTTCTTTTGGTAACCCTGCAGTATTTGCTCCATGACTTTACTCAGCTATGCTGAAACAAGCAATTGCAGAGACATTATGCTTTGTTACATTCATGAATATAGCTGTGAGCTGGGAGTCCTCCCCAGGCAAAAAGGCACCAGCAATGAGCTTTTTTGGCTTATTACAAAGAAAATAAAATATATCAATATAGAGAACTCTTTTCATTACAGAGACGTGTGACAAATAAAACCGACATAAAATCGCCACAGAACACGGAACACCCAGCACAGAGAGCAGCTCATCAGAAATCTGCTGTGGTTTCACGTGTGATGCGGATGTTTACTTTCCGAACCACAAATGCAGGTTCCCCTGCCATTTCTAAAGGGAATGAGCAGAAGCCCCTCCATGCTGCATGGGAGTAGGTGGGTGCAGAGCAGCTCCAGCCCCATGCCACCGCACCACAACCTGCCCCGGATCCCAGCAAGCAGCACTGGCGACCTCTGCCTGTCCCTCGGACACACGGGCATGCGGCCCAGCAGCCACTCTCCAGGAACTCCGTGTCATTTGATGCTGGGCACTGGGACATGACAGCGCTGAGCACAACCCGGCCAGTCCTTACGGCAGGTGAAAGGCTTTCTGTGCCTCCAGCATTCTACTTTGAGAGTCAGAAAACAGCCACCGTGCTGTAATTCCAGGATTCTGCCCAAAGCGCAGACACTGTGCAGTCAGAGGGCAGAAATAAAGGATGCTCTGTTGTCCCCCAAGTGCAAATACTATCCCTGTCTTGGCTACAGAATCAGCTACAAGGAAGCTGGAGAAGCAGACACCGACACCAGACTACACCAGTGTATGTTCCATTCATGCCATGAACAGTTGGACCTTTGAAAACTGGGCAATACCTAACCAGAAAAAACATTAAGCTAGATGTTTCCATTATTACTGGCACACACCGACTCGTCTCCTGAAGAGTAGTTAGTTGCAATCAGTGTGCAACCAGAAAACTCTCTTAGAGGATTATATTAAATAGATCTCTTTAGCAATATAAAGTGGGGCACGCTTTTATTTTAGTATATATGTACGTTTAACAGATGTCATTGAAACACGGAGGGAGAGAGCTCAGCAAGTGGAGTGGCAGCTGATGTAACAGGGAGCTGCAGGGAGCTGTGTTGGTGGTGACTGGGCAGGGGAGGGCGGCGAGCCCAGCTGATGGGAGGCAGTGGTCACCTTGGGTACCACCTCAGCATCCCTGCAGACCCTGGCAGTGACTCCAACAGAGCAACAAGAGTAAAAGGAGCACGTGGTGGTGAAGGTGGTGAGCGTCCTGCCTCCCCTCCCCAGGGCCGACTCACTTGGGTACCTACCTTGGTGAATCCGAGGTGGGATTTGGAATCAGTGATGCCAAAGGGGTCCCCCCCTCCAGGGGTTGGGCCATCCCGAGGGAAGCCTCAGGGACAGCACTGACATGATTGTGAGGATGGTGAAATTCTCTTTGCTTTATTAAAGCAAAAGAAGACAAGAAAATGCAGAAGAGAACATAAAGTACAAAGATACATGGCAGGATCTGGACTTTGGTATTTCTTAAGCCTCATTTTGACTGAGTTCCTGCAGCAGTCCATGAAAATGAACAAGGAAAGTGTTAACACCCCCAGCAAATACACACACAGTTGCTCCTGATCTCGGTTCCAGCACCCCCAGGTCACCACTCTATCGATGTCATAAGAAGTCAACTTTTGAATGTGAAAGCTGCAGAAGTTTGCTTTGATGCTGAAGAGACAAAGAACGTAAGGTCAGTGCCCACCTGAGCACAGGGGAGCCCTGGGGTGCTCGTTGGTGACAGCCTGGCTGGTTCCTGCCCACTGCCTGGGGGCACCTCACCCAAGCTCCTGCCCCATCACACATCAAACCTGCCCACTCATGAGCTGCACACATCCTGCACATGATGCACAGGCAGCATCCCATTCTAAATGGCTTTTCATTCACATTGTGCTTCCACCAGCAAATCAGTGTAAGCAAATCCCTATTAACCTTGATTTCTTCCCAATCTCCCAGCAGAAAACTACCCAGCAGGATACTTCCACTCATTAACTAATGAAAACTTCACTGACAACAGCTTGTGCAAAATACAAAGCTCTCCAAAGGAGCTCTTCAGATTGCTCCTAAACATCCTAAACATTGATGAGAGAGTACCCAGCTGTTCACTGTGCCCTTCTGCTTTCTGCGGCAAATGTTCAGGAAGGCAGAAGCGCACCAGCAGGATTTTTTTACCAGTTCATTTGCAAATATTGGCAGATCATATTAACATTTAAAATGCTTACAGCCCTCTAAAATAGAAGCTTACTCAGAACAACGCCCTCCTGGCTGGCATTCAGGAAGGTTATCTAAGGATTCTGCTGCCACCCACATGAAGGGGTTTCAAGAGGAAGAGCACAAGCAGAGCCACATCCAGCAGGGGAGGAAAACCCATCACAAACAACTGCAAAGAAAGTTCCTCCCCTTCAATAGCTTTAAGGGTTTTATTCCTACCCCTTCCCTTAATGAAAATCCCACAGTGTGACTGAAAAGTATCAGGAAAATTGTTTGTTTTACTGAGAGTTTACAAAGAACCCAGAAGTACCGTGAGGGTGTCTGCCTCAAGAGCTGATGGTGATGCTCAGCTCATGAACGGTCCAAGCAGCACCGGCATTAGTGCTGTTTTCTGCACAACACGTGTGCGGCAATCAATTGTCTGCAACCTCGTTCCCTTTGCTTTTAAAGACACCCGACGAAGACAAGCAGCTGGTGTTACACAAGGGGAACGTGTCTGATCAGTTCTGCTGTGCTCACGCTGTGAGGGAAGAGAGAACTGAAATACAATGGGGAATGCAGGCTTGGCCACTGCATGGGAAACAGAACCCACCAAATAAAGCAGAACACGGGCATCGGATGGGCCTGTGCTCCCTTCTGAACTTGAGGTATGAAACAGTCAAGCCTGACACACCAAGCCTGCATTTCTCAGATACTCCTGACTGCTGAGGGCCACCAGCAGCTGCAGACCGATCAGCCTTTGCTCTCTGCTGGCCGTGGACCAACCACCGGTCAAGCCAGGGCGCATTTATCCATCCTCACTGTGGAGCTGCAGCCTGTGCTGCATCAGCCTGTGGACTGGGCTCTGCCACTGCCACGCTGAGCCGCTGCAGACTGGTGAAGCACGTGGGACAGCGCGCTTGGGATGGCATCCCCCAGGCTGCAATCAATCACTGCAATTAGCAGCAGCCATGCGCACTGCTTGGAAGGGCAGAAGGTCTCTTCAGTGTTTCTTTTACAACTCCCTGCAGTGGCACAGCAGCACCAGCCAGTCGTCACAGCCACCTCCCGACGGATGGGAATGCCAGCAGGAATGCTGTAGCCTCACAGGTCCTGCAGGTCCCAGCCCTGCTGCTTTGCTCCCGGGGTGCATGTCTGCTGGCATCAGAAAGAATAGTTGGGACATGGGAAATAAGTGATGTAGATGGAAACCCAGGGCCTGGGGACACCCAGCGGGAGCAGAGCTGGTGAGGGGCTGGGCAGGGGCCCTGGCTGCCCACAGGATGAGGGGGGAGCGTGAGGTCTGAGAACGTCAGGCACTTGCGGAGGTGAGTACGGCTGTGTTGGAGGAGCAGCAGCTATTGAGGATGGGAATGTGACTGCTGAGTGCCTGGGAGTCTGCAGGGCAGACCGAGATCCAGCCTGACTGGACATAGCAAAACCATCCCAGGTGGTAACCAGGAGCCATTCATCACCTTTGGGAATTTGGGAAGGTCACGCTCCTCTCTAACCCTTTTGCAGACACCCTGTAATGCTCCATCAGCTAATACTGATCCTGTATAGGCAGGCGTGCTGTCCAGAGCAGACCCCTCAGCAGCTGCACGGTGGCTTTGTGTCAGCAGCAGGCCCTGCCAAGTCACCAGGCTGCAAAACCACCTCATCCCCCAGCTCTTCTCTGTTTCTCTACTGCAGTATTTTAACTCGTCTGCTTCCCAGCACCATTAATGCAATTGAAAGTCCCGAAGGAGGCCAGCAAAGTAACACACCCCCACACTTACAGGTTCAACCTGCTTCTTGTCTTGCCCTGTTTCTTCTTTAAAAAACACACCAAACCCAACAACTGCTGGCATTTCTCCGGATCGCCCGTGGCCCTGGGCCACTGAAAGTCACTGTGGGCAACACACAAATGAGAGAGCACAGGGATGGTGCTGCCGGCACCATGTCACAGTGCCCTGTCCCGGCGCGGTGAGCCAGCCAGATGTAGGCAGAAGCTGAGGCAGGTAGCTCAGTTCAAGAGGTACCTCAGGAAAAACAGAAATCTCAGGAATCCCAGCAGCCAGTCCTTTGTCACGGTCCATCCTCCCGGCACATCGCCTCTGTAGAGGGGATTCCCCAAGGCACTGCAGTACAGTAGTGCAGAAGAAATTGGCAGGAGATTGCTGAAATGGGGGTGGCAGAACTGGGAGGTCCCTCCAGAAGATCACTGTGCGTGGAAGTAGATAGGCTTGACTTTTCCAGACAGGATCTTGGGAACCTGCACAGAGATGATCTCAGCCATCATTTCAGGGTAGTCCACGCTCACCATATGCGCCTTAATTAAAAGGTCAAATGTAAACTGATGCAGATCCTTGGCAATCTGGGAGAGAAAGAAAGTTTGTTACATGAGAAGGCCCTGGGCAGTGATTTCTTTGGGAAGATAAGGAGCAGGCGTTAGCAGACACAACCAGCCACGGCTGGACCTTGCCACAGCAGGATGTGCTCTGTTCTCTGGCCATCGCTGCCTTGCTAGCAGCTGTCAGACGGCAGGTACACGCCTCGAGGATAAGTGAGGGAACTACCCACCCTGGGAGCATGGAGCGTAACTTGCCATGGTCCTGCACACTCGGACATTACTGTGTAACACAAAAACAGGGATGAATAGAAATGGCACTTTTTTTACTCCTACAGAAACTTGTCTTACTGCGCAGATGATGCTGACTTCAGTTACTAAGGATCACTTTTTGCTCATAAACATGTAACTGTATGAGCATGGAGCTCTCCCCCACGGAAAATGAAAGGTCTAGCTCAAGTGTCACAAGTACAACTTTAAGTCACAAATAGAGAATTTGATTTCACTGCTGTAATCAGAGAAGGTTCACCGGGGGCACTGAGATTTTGAGCTCTTCTGATAGGCTGACAATAGAAAAGTACCATTTACAAAGAGCTTTTCATCGCTAAAAATGGAAGCCCATAAACCCAAGCACTCGAGTGGTTACTGCAGGGACTCCCTCAGTAGACTTAGTGTCTGTCTTTTCTCTGTTGCTTAATCTGGGAGCACACTGCAATACTGTCCCTGCAAAGGTGTAGCAGAGTTAAAAAACAAACCACAAAGAACTCAGAATCATTGAACAGCCCATGTTGGAAGGGACCTTGAAAGGTCACCCAGTCCAACCTTCCCTGGGAAAGGGAGCCTGGAGGACACTATTTAAAACTCTGTCCAGTCTCGCATCCTGAAAACCTCCAGTGATGGAGACCACCACAATCCTAGGAGGCTGTAACAGTGAATGATCATTTTCACTGTAAAAAGTTTCCTTCTTCTATAACTCCTTATGTGTATACATAGACATTTCACTGTCCTCTTACAGGATGCACGGAGTCCAGGACCTTGGTGAGCTGGTAAAATCGCCGAGAGCAGGAGGTAGGGTTCTTCCTCTTGCAAGCGATGATACGGTCAAGTTCCTTAATGTAATTCATTCGAAGTTCATCGAAGAGCTTCTGGTTCTTCAGGCCATCCACTGGAACTGGATGGAACATGGGAAGGAAACAGTGAGAGCTGCTCAGAGAGTGGAGAAACAGAAGAGCCAGAGGAAGGCTGGGGGCAGTGCAGACCTGAGAGTAAAGATCTGCCCACCAGCTCTGCTTCTGCTATAGCACTCACTCTGATCAGCTTGTTGGATGGCTGCTAAGCCAAGTTCAGCACTTGTTAAAAATAAGAAGCAATATGATAAACTGAAGCACTGGTTCCCTGCTCTGCAGCTGATGCTTGGAGGCCCTGTGATGACAGGAGCTGAGGAGCAATCTCCTGCAGGAACTGCACGTGGAAATGCTGCACTGTGCAGGGGTGGGATGGGCTAGCTGCAGGGGCTGGGTGAGGGCATCTGAATGCCTGACAACTCGTTATCCCTGAGCAGCTCAGACTGAAGCAGAGGGGAGAACATCCACAGCCACCCCTTGGAAAGTATGAGTACATGCACAGGGAAAGCATCAGATACACCTATGGCAATACAGTGTATAGCAACTGGAGGTCTGCTGAGGAAAGGACGTGAGAACTTACTAATACTGAAGAAGAGCAGAGCCTTCATGCAGAGGAACTCCTGCAGCGTGATCTGAAGCCACCCGAACTCCTGAGAGAGGTGCCGCATCCTGACACATTGGCTGTACATTCTGGATTTGTGCATCCGATACCTGGCAGGGCAAGACACGTCACGCACAGCAAGAGGATCAAAGCGCTGCCTGCGTTATGTGCATGGGAGGACACGCTCTGCCCATCCCAGCAATTTGAGCCTTGCCTGGCACGTCCCCCATGCCAAGAACCCGAGCTCTGTCTTGGCAGATGCTGGCAGCAATAGGCTTGCACACACAGCCAGAATGTTTTCCAAAATGCCTGCATGTAATTCCCATTCAGAAATGGATGGCTACCTGGGACTCACAGGGCTCGCCTGACCCTCTGCCTTCCTGAAAAGCAGCTGCAATGATGCACTAAGTGTGGCTATCTGCAAGGGGTAGGAAGCTAAGCTCGGAGCTCTTAGAGACAAGGTGTGCTTTTGCCTGCAGCTGTGCATGCTACTGTTCTGAAGCTCTTCAACTTTCATGTCAACAAACCCTCCCCAACTCTAAGCTGATGGTACATAAGAGAGAACCCATCAGGAACTTGCAATAAAAGCTTGCTGCCCTTCCTACTTGCTCCAGCTGATCAGCCAAGCTGGAAACAGAAACTCAAACCCCAGAGAGAAAAGGCAGGTCTATACAGACCAGCCCTTCACACCCAGCATCAGCTCTTGCCCAATGGAAGTCAAACCCAAGGCAAGGTTGAGGGAAAAGGAAGAAGGACCAGGAGAGGCACTGCAACTGTACATACTGCTCCTGGAGATGCCTGCACAGCAGTCAGAGGACAAAAAGCAGGGCCCTCCTACGCTTTGTTGGTCAGCCCTGAAAGTATGACTACGAAGCTATACATTCCATAATGAAAGCAAATTCCCAAATTTGTTCTCACCTAGTCCGACCCTGACAGAACACAGTATCAGACTGTTGTTACTTCGCACTTACTCATTGAAGACCAAATCTGGAGCAAAGTAAAGCATCCTGGAATTGACATTGGTGAAAGATCTCCAGCCCATAGCAAACACCATAAGGCCCATCCAAGAGTACTGGATTATGGACATCTGGTCATCCACATGCAGGTTGCGAAATCCTGTTAAAAAAGGAGAAGGGGATGCCACAAATCAGCATTGGGTCCCTTGCCCATAGAGGGACTGCTTTTCCCCAGCCCTCCTGCATTACTCCTGTGGGGATAAGGTGGTCGACAGCACAACCTCAGCTCATCCCGGGACACACAGACATATTCGGGTGGCACAATCACAGTGTCAACAGCCAGGCGCTCACACACCCTCATAACTAGCCAAAGCACACACCTGCAACTGGAAGGGGAGAAAGGAGATCCCCAGGCATCAGGAAGGGATAAAGAGCGGGTGAAGAACACAAGCAGCAAAGCATTATACAGGAAAGCAGTGAGAAGTGGTAATAAATTACATCCTCCCCCTGAGAGTCTCAGAGATCTTCACAAATTGTATCTGAAGGCTTTGCAAGACCCAGAGAAGTGAACCAGCACTGTTCTGCAACAGACCGCACAAAGCCACAGCAGGATGGGATTCAGTGACTTCCTAAAGTCCCTTATGGGACACAACCAAACCTCAGTGCTGGCACCAGGCTTGCCCTGCAACAGCCCTTGTTTCTGGCACTAGACACCCAGACCCACCGAAACGTACTGCGCCACATGCTCTGCGGTCACAGTGTAACTCCCAAAGTCTCTGCTCCAAAACATTCCCAGCCACCATGTGAGACAGTATGTCAAAAGTAAGTGACAGAAACAGCTGATGAGGATTGTTTGCTTTGTTCTGCTAACAGAAAGGAATCAGCTGGAGGGGAGCGGGAGCCCCAGCAGCAATACAATTAACCAGATCGCATTCTCCAGGCGCTGGGAAGCCATCATTAACCAATTGCCTCCTCTGGGGCAATTCTGGCACTCCAGGAGACAAGCCAAAACTCTTCAAATCGATTAGGACTTCATCAAATTTAAGCAAATGGATTGTAATGTGTAACGCTCAGAGACAGCAAGTAACCACGAGGCCTCATCTCATGGTTAACAGGCTGCTTCGGTTTCTCTGTCAAATACACATGCATTTATCTAATGAATATGAAAACGAACATGAAAAGTTCTGCTGAATCGCAAGCTGAACAAAAATATCAATTAAACTCAAATCAGTATTCCCAGATGGCAGCTCACAGCTAAATCCCAGGCGTGTTTACAACACACGCACAAACACCTCCAACACGGTACTTTTCACCAGATACTTGTAAGGAGGCAAACGCGGTCTGGTTTCAAAATCATTTGTTACTTCAGTGGAACTTTAAAGCACTTCCAACACCTCCAGTGTGCAATAATAACTCACTGAGGCAATTCACTCTTGCTTGGGAATCTGTCAATGGCCAATGAGCACGAGTCGTGTTTTACTGCTGACTAAACCTGCCTTAGGTTTGTACATTTTCATTCTAGATCGCATATCACTGAGTTAAAAACCTGAAGTTTGTGCACCAGTAGCACGCCACCGAGTCTGAACGGGTGATTTCCACCAGAGGGGGGCTCAGCTACCAGATGAACATGAACCTTCTGGCAGCCAGAGAGAAACACATTCACAGCACACGAGCACAGACAAGGCAACTGGGCAACTCCAGGACTTCACAGAATCAGTCATACCCATCTCTAGGACACACCTAAGTTAGATTTTCATAGCTAACTACAGTACTCCATGCTATCAAAACCCCTTTCTATTTATCCAGTAAATTTGGTCAGAGATTAATTCACTGCCTAGTAAAACCTAAGCCACTCACAGTGAGCGCTTCCTTGAATTTCCTCCGGCTCTGTCCTTGTCACCATTCTCTTTCCCTGTCCAGACTTTCTGAAAAGACTGGAAACGTGTTGGGTTACTTGAAGAGGAGCCATGTGATGGCCCCTGTGGCTGAGACTTTGAAGAAAGTAGGCTGCAAGATGGTGTAGGGAACGCTCCCACACTGGCACCCACGTTAATGAGGATGAACCTTGTCTGCTACACACTCATCCCCCTCAGGTCCATAAGGCTGGGAAGTGATGCCCTTTCCCAACTTAGGAAGTTCTTTTGGGAAGTTCTGCTGGGCCCAAGAGGTGCTGTAGGGCCAGAACCACAAGCCACGGCATGATGGAAAGGGTGAGGTGAGAAAGAAGACAAACTAAAGGCCTCTGATGTTTGGCTTCTCTTGTGCCCATGTTTTGGGAGCAAGGTCCATAAGTCTTCCCACCAAAGGCAAAACCTGTAATCTGCAAGTGACTTGGAGACAGAAAACATACCCATGAACAGCAAACTATGTAAATTTAGTCCTAATTCACACAAATGATCCATCCTTCTTTAGCTGGGTTTAGCATCAACAGGACAAAGCTGTTGGGAGCACCAGCACCAATGGCAGAACTTCCTCATCCTGCCTGCCATCCCCGTGCAAACCAGCTCCAAAGCCACCTCCGCAGGCAGCCAGCCTCACCTGGGGCTGGCTTCCCCTCCATCACTGAGTATCAGCTTTGCACCATAGCTGGGGTAACTATCTGTTGCTCCTGATCTTCGCTATGAGAAGGATTTTGGTGCTTTTGTTCATTACCTTGTAATTATGTTCACTTAAAATAAAATACTCGTGCAAGCTTTACCAGTGTTTAAGGAAAGGTATTTGAACACAACAGTTTCGCTGTCAGAGGACTTAAAACTGCTTTCTGCTTGTCCACAAAAACAAGCTCTAGAAACACTGGCTGAGTTTTCTAGAAGGAATCATTGCTTCCAGCTTCTGAGCTAAATGCCTTTAAACAAAACTGTCTCAAAAACCCTATAATTTCCTGCAAACCTCCCCCATCCAGACATCTTCAATGATGTACTGCCAGAATCACTGTAAAAGAAAATAAATACAAACTTCATGCCATAATAAACTGTTAAATTTCTTAGTATTGGCGTGTTTTGAAGAGACCCAAATGAAGATTTCTTTCTACAGAAAGAAATCATAGTAAAAGTAAAATCAGATTTACTGGCGACTTGAAAAAGATCAATGCCATTTTGTTGTGAATAACCACAAAGCAGCGGAGTTTGGAAAGAAACTCTTTATATTCTTTCTTGATGCAGTGCTGTGCCAGATTAATTATCTTCCTAAGAGATCAGCAGCTGAGCACACGTTACCAAAAATAGCATTTCTAATATAAAAACATACTCATTGTGTATCTGGAAGCCTTATTGTCTGGAGGATGAAAAAAGATGCACAATTAATTGCATCCTTATAGTTAAAAGGTGATTTAGATATACTGTAAGGCTGTATATTTGAAACAGAAAAGCAAGCGATGGCCTGGAACACCCCTAAAGCAACTAATGCCAAGGACACAGAGATTTTGCAATAGCTTTGGTAAACAGGTCCATCTCCCATGGAGTATTTCACCTGATCACTCATGCACCGAGCCGCTGGAAGCACAGAGGGTGTTTAACTGCGGCGCCGGCAGCAGAGCCGCAGCCTTCCCCGCACACGTGGTCCAGCTATTTTTGATAGGCTGTTTTCCTAACAGCGTTGGGAACAAACTGAAGACTTCATTTGCTGCCAGTTAGAACGACCCTTAAACTAATGTGCTTGAGTGCTGATCGAAATCAGCTGTAAGGCCTCTACTGAATTTATCATATGGGACAGGGAAAACATGCACTCCCTCCACACCCTGAAGGGGACAGATTTTATGGATTTAACGAGACTTTTGAATTCTGTGTTCCAACAGCTCCTGGACAAGCAGTGGTTATCAAATCTTTCCAGCAAAACCACAGTTTGATTCTACCTTCTCCTGCGCAGAGTTTCAATTGCACAGGGTCCAAAGGGCCATACACTACGTTTTCTCCGCTGGACAGGGGCTGGTATTGCTACTGCAGGCAAGCAGGATGCAGAAATGCTCCCACCTGATGCAGTCTTGTTTCTAGGCCTTCACTGAAACCTCGCTGAAAGAAGTGCAGCAACACCTTGCTGCATATTAATCACTCTTGCTATGCAGATGATTTTCAATGCTGGATGCAAGATTAATAATCACCTATTAACCAATATTATTCTACTGCCAGTGTTATCAGGCTGAGGCCTGATAACACTTGCACTCCATTACGGGTGCAAGTTCCCCCTTTTCCCACCAGCAGCAGCCACTGGAAAGCAAAAACTTTCTCCCCTTGACACTGTTATGCATCTTAACTGACAGACAGGGGAGCCTGTTTGTCTTTAAGCCAACACTTGTGCTAGATGTGCTTCATTAATGGGGAACGGGGAAGAGTGGATGGCATTTTCCCCCTTTGTGAGGACCACGCAGCACTTCCAGCAGGCAGAGGATGCAGCAGTGTTTGTCAGGAGCACTGGCTGGCCAAGATGTGTTGCTTTGGCTGCTGGCCCTAGGCACTGGTCCTCCTCCTGGGCAAGCTGGGCTGTGCTGCTGGGCAGCAGGTCAAGCCCTCTACTCTGCTCCCATTGCACCTCACCAGCAACAGCATTCATTAAACAGCCGCTAGCTTTCCATGAAACTGTGTGAACATCTTTCTGCTTTGAAAAAACAACCACATCCCGCTGTTTTAAATTGCTTTGGTTTTGTTTCCATTTCTCCCCCTACCTGCATTCACTCACATCACCTGAGCCCACTGAATGCCAGGCTGCTCAGCCAACCTGCAGATCTAGGAAATGAAAACACTTCTGCTTTAACCAAAATGTAATTTAAACAGAGAGCAAACCACCTCTGGCTATGGGGATGCTGCAAGTCTACCCAAAAAGCGAAGCAGACACAGTGTGGGCAGGAGGGGGAGCAGGGAGCATGGCTGCCCACACTGGGATCCAGAACCTGCCCAAGCAAAGGGGCTGCATGGTCACCACCCACCTGGAGCTCCACAACAGCAATAGTGCTGCAGGTGCTTATTCCTTCCCTAGAAAACACCAGCAGAATGACTAAGTGGCAAATTTGTGGTTATTACTGTTCAACTGCGGTGCTGGCACACACAAGGGAACTACTGAGGAAAGGTGCAGAAAACAAACAGGCTTCACGCTTGCTCCAGGCACAGTGATGCTAATGATGGGCCAGCACCAGCTCTGTGGTTGGCAGCATCCCACCATAGCTCCAGAAGGGATCCATGTCCTGAGGAGGGTGTAGTGGTTAAGCTATAATCTTGCCCAGATGCTGCCACTGGCACAGCGAGCACCAGCCCTGGGAGGCAGCAGTGCAGCAGCTGGCACCACTGTGCACCACGGGGTTGGAGAGCAGGTGCAGTAACAGGACAATAAAAGCTTTCGATAAGGAGGTGGTTACAATGAAAAATGTTTTTCAAAGCACTCTCCCCTTCCACCAGCACTCCTGCAGTTTTACAACTGATCGCCAGTCAGGTTTGGGGGTGTCTCCGTGTACTTTTCTGGAGGAATCCTGATGTCTGATGTAGATAAGCTAGAAGAGAAAGCATGATTTGTTCCTGGTTTCACAAGCTAGGTGAACCTTTTCTGACTCAAGAACATAAGAAACAGAATGGGCTGCTCTGCATGTACGCATACCCCTCCTGGACCAGCAGTCCAGCTACTTCCGAGGGGACTGCGAAATTTCTGGGAATATTAAATGTCTGACTAGGTTCATCACCAGGTTTTGGCAAACTTATTTTGCCTCAGTTTCCTGCTTTGGTCCTATCACCTCGAACAAACAGTGGGATCCCTCTTTCCGTGGCATTTCCTGAGGAATGGGGCCAGGGTGAGGAAGGCAGCTCAGGATCGTCCCCAGGCCCCAGTCTCAAGGATGCTGGAAGGTGAACTGGTTGCCACTGCACCCAGAGTGGTCTCAGGCTTCTGTAATTTCACTCAGTTGGCAGGATTACGACTTGCAGACAAACAGACTGGCAACCTCTATGCTCGGAACCAAAGAACATTCCCAATGAAACCCGTGTGCCACCAGGATGCTTCTGTTAACAGCACCTGCCCACTATTACCATTTGGCAAACTCCCGACCCTTATGTACTCCTCCCATATTACAACTATCAACGTCTCATAAATACGTCTGTCCAGCCTGTTGCACAAGAGCAATCTGACTGCCAGGAAACAGCCCTTTGGGATTTTGTTTGTATCTCTTTTGCTACTATACAATTAACTGGCTTGTGAAATACAGAAACAGTGGTGAAGTGTTTGTCCCACATCTCCAGCCTCAGCTCTTTTCAGCCCAGATTCCCCCATCTCACTTTCCAGTCATGAAGTGGCACACTGGTGGTACACCTGGGGAGTTTACCCTTTTCATCACTTCGTGCGGGTTATGGGACTGGCTTAGAGAAAACCTCTGCAAGTCTAGAGAACACAGCCCTGGAAGTGGAGTAAAACCTCTGCATGGGGAAGAGCTGCATGTCTACATGGTACTATGTGCTGGGGTTATCAGAACCAAAGCGTAAGTTTTGACATACTTTGTCACCCCTTAGTCACCTCTCTCATCAACCAGCCACCCAAAGGAGACAAACCTGACGCTGCCACTGCCTGCTGCACAGGCATATCGCCCAGGCAGGTGCCCCATGAAGATGCTCCCCAAGGAGCTGAACTGTGTGATGGGATGGAGGGATGCGGGCTGCAGACCGCCTCCTTCGAATCCACCCCAGTGATGCATGCAGGAGGCTTTAGGAACATACCAGGGAAGGGGGTGGAGTTCTTAGTTTTTCTCCTTACCTGGCAAAGCCTTTGCCCATTTGACCACATAGATCAGCTGCCTCTCCCCAAGCTCATTCAGGCTGCTCAGCAGGTTGGAAAAGGAGTCCGGCTGGCTGTTGTCATGGCCAGCACACACCACGCCAGGCTCAATGGCCTCCAGGACGTTGAGGAAGATGGGCTGGCACTCATACCCATCAATGCGTGTCATCACCATCTTGGGAGCATGCTCTTCTGTGGGGCTGGATGAGCTGGCTGCCTCCACTTCATCTTGTGTCTTCAGGTTGCCCAGCCTCTTCAGCTTGCGGGCTGTGGGAGTGACACATTTCAGTGTGAGGCTTAAAATTAACAAAAAGAAGCTTGAGGTTTCTTGGCCTCCGGCTCCAACATTTATATTCATGAGGAAAGGAAAACTGACGACCAGCAGCTACTCCTTCAGTGCGTGCCGCCCAAAGAGTGCCCCAGTATTGCAGACCTCACGTAAGGACAAAAGGGACAATGTGCAATGAAACCTGTTAATCTAACATGGAAAATAACAAGCATCATTTACGTTCTCAGAAATGACTGGTATCATATTAAATCCCACTTAGAAATGGAGGGAAAGAACCAAGGAAAAGAGAGAAGAGGTGACTCAATTAAAACTACTCGCATGCAATTAAAAAGGGAAACAATGCAAGCAAATTAACTTAGTAAATGGTCACATTACGGGGAAAAAAGCCACTGCACTCAGATGCTCAAGTGGGATTGTTCCACTCCAGGCCAGAGTGGAAGTGATGCAACCAAGATAAAACCCCTCTCCTTGCCTGGGGCTCCTGCAATGCCTGCTGCCTCATAACCAAGCTCTCCCAGCCAGGTCACTCCTCTACAAATACATTGTGCAAAATACATTTTAAAAGGAGCAGGCACCTACGTGGCTGTTTCCCTGGAGTCTCCCCATAGCCAGTCAGCAAGGAGACTCAAGCAGGGGCGGCCTTGGTCTGGTGGCCAGGTTCAAGAGCAACAGCAGTAGAGAAGGCTTGTGGGGTTGGAACTTAAGGTAGTCAGCAACTGTACTCATGTCACCATGACAAAGTGTCTCTCATGTGCACCCAGCTCTTAACTGCAGATGCTCATCTGCTAGTAAGATATACAAGGAGCTTCAGATGCATAACTTGAGAGTCTGCGTTCACCTAATTTGATATGTGCATGACACTGTTCAGCACAACACAGGCTGGCAGGTTACTGCAGACAGGAACTGCTCTCACCCTTTACTAACCCCAACCCCCCTAATTAATTAAAGAAAAAAAGCCAACTGTTTAATTCAAGCAGAGAATATAACATCAAAGCAATTGTCCTTGGGGTTTTGGCTCCTTCATTACACGATACTTATCTCAAGTTTCCTTTCAGCTGTAATTAGAAGAATAAGCAGCGAAACATCAATATGTCAAGTTATAGTGCAGCTGTGTAAATCAATTCAAAAGCTGATCTTTAAGCAATGTACTTCGGATGATCTACTATACAAGCAATTAAGATAGGCTGCTCTGCAGAAAAGAGTAATTAGAGAAATGGGAAAGCAGGGCTGCAGTGCAGTGTGACATCCTCCAGCCGTGCTCCGCTTGGCTGTTAGGCCAGCCAGAGCCTCACATCCCACCCCTCCAGTCACAGGCAGCACCAGGATCAGGCAGAACCCCAGTGCTCCCCTTCCTGAGCCCCAGAGAGCTGATCCCCAGGACAGGCACAGCACTGCTCCGCCAGGACCTGCGCTTGGGTTTTGGTTTTGACAAGCAGCACAGCAGAGGGGAGCACAGAACACTGACCCCTCGCTTCCAAAGCACCACACATTCATTTGGGAAGGAGGCACCAGGGCTGACTCCACCTGAGGCAGAAACCATGTCTCATGGTCATGCTTGGCACTGGACCTTTAGAGACAGGAGCGCTGCAAGGAAGAAAAGCCCTCGGCTTGAAAAGAGAAATAAAAACCAAATGGTATCTTCCGAAGATGAATAATCACTACCCGTCAGGTCCTGTGTGTAAATGGAGCCAAACCCACACTGTATAAACACACACATGGTTTGGTTTAAATGCTAATTTTTTTTTCCCTTAAAATTGAATAACCTAGTCCTAAGAGATATTGTACAAAGTAAGAAGAGAGCAAGCAACCAACTGTGCTGGCTCTGAGATTGCAGCCTTAAACCAAACCCCTCCATGTTAGAAAGCACTGGCAACTGCTCTTACCAGACGAGCCTGATGTTTGTGCTTGCCAGGAGTGGGTGTTCTATAGATCGCTGAAACACTGATGTTACTAGATGGAAAAAAGCTTCAAAGGTGAAGAGTAGCTTACACTCAGTCACCTCTGCAAAAACCCTTATCGGTAGTAGCTCCTACTCAGCAGCTACTGGGAATAAACCCAAAGAAATTAAATACATCTGTTATACTTTTATTCCAGGATGAGCTAAGCGAGGCAGAAGTCTACATTGTACTTCCCCAAAGCATGGTGGGGTGACAAAGCACAAGTGACAGCAGACATGCAGTGTCCCTCTTAGCTGTTGGCAAGTAAGAGGGAAGCCTTGACATGCAGCTGCTGGCACAGCACCACCGAGTCATGCCTGCAGCAAGGCATGGGGTTGGCCAAGAAAACACCCTATGTACTACGAAAAAAGCTGGAAGGATGCATGTAGTTATACAGGATCATGACAGAATATTCACAGCAGGGCAGGAATCCCCAGGGAGCACACTAGAGAGCAATGACTGAAGTGACACATGCTTTAAGCAACTGAAGCCTGCCTGCCAGCCCTCCTGCTGGGCGTTTCTGAAGCCCTGCTGAAGGAGCATGCTGGGCTCCAGCATGGATTTTTCATGACTGCCAGGACTTGGGAAAGCTCTATGGACCTGGAAGAAAAGCGCTTCTGCACGAGCAATGACAGGGAATCCTGCCAGCCCCACGCACTGCATGCTGGCATCAGCTGCAGGAGAGAAGCTCTCGGCAGAGAAGCTGAAACAGAACTTGACTTGTATCCTGTTCTTTCAATTTTTGAACATCCGCATGTGGCTTGCCAAAAACAGATCCTGTCAAGCTCGCCGTCTTCTCCAGCATGATAATTTTAGCTGTTAATTATACTAGCACTGGCACAGCAGGCATGTTTAAGAGAGCTGACGCAGTCAGGCCCACATGAGTTTAAAAAAATACTCGAACGATATAAAATCAGCCAGTGCTGCTGAATGGCTTCAAATCAGCCCGATGATACATCTCAAAAAGTAATGATAAATGCTGGAACATCAGACAGGTTTGTTTCTTATGAGGGCTGTTCACAGCCCTTTGCTAGTGAATGTCTACCTTCATTCCAAAAAAGACAACTAGCCATTTCTACTAAAATAGTCCGTATGACAATGCATAGATAGGCAAACATTAATGAACATTAAGGACTGATCACTGAACAGATTGATCAACATCTGCTGATAAGCTGAATCTATCAAAGCAATGTTCACTTCACTGTAAGAAGATACATCAAGCAACTGAAAAAGCAAGCCATTTTCAATGAATGTCAAACTCCATCCTCGGCAGCCTGAACTCACACCAAAAGCCGATGGACAAACTCAGAAGCCTGAGCTGGTAGGACAGTTCAGTGGGCACAGGATTAGCAGGATCCTAAGCCACGTGAAGGAGGGAAGCACTGCCCTGGAGAGCACCTTACCACTGCCTTTAAGCAGTGATGCTGTCTGCACTGGGAAACTGCGATTAGATGTTCACTGTACGAGGGAGGTGTTAGCAAACTGCAGAAGCCGTAAGAATAGTAAAGACTAGACAACACCCCCTAGAGCAAGGAAGAATTTCACCCAGGTGTCTATGCAGAAGGCTTAAAGGGTTATTAAGTCACAGCCAGCAAAACCCACTGCGGAGACAGAAATTCAGTGAAAGTATGCTATCAACCTATCAAAACTGTAATAAAGATCCAGTTGCTGAAAATCAAGAACAGACAGGATGAAAATTGAGGTACATCTATTGCAACACTGAATGGAATGAACTATTGCAACTGCATGGCAAAAAATGTGTTAGATTCTCCACTGCTGGAACCGCTTACATCATTATCAAACGCTTTTATAAGACATGATCTCTACTTTAACTACAGCAACGACCTGAATTAGGACTAAATACAGGCATACCTCAAGACATAGGTTTTTACAAGATATCGGCAGTTGTTACAGTAGTTTTCCAGCCCTACCATCAACAAAACAAACTGAATTTTGCATGTTTGGAAGGTTTTGCCCCAAGACAGGACCCCCACGGAGCGCAGCTGCTAGGCTGAGGGCAGAGGTGCTGGGCTCTCACAGTGGGAATGGCCCATGGGATGTTGCATGCCATGACTAAAATGCACCAGCAGCAAACAGGAGGTGCCTTAAACCCAGAGCTCTGCAGTTCAGCAGGAGCTGTGCTGGCAGAGTGGTGGCAGGGTCCTGACTGGAGCAGGACAAAGGGATCCAGATACCTGTGCAGGATCTGTGCAGCCACCTGCACTCGCAGCACGAGCCGGTGCTGTGCGAGAGTTAGGACGGTGCACCAGCAGAACCAATGTTCAGTGCTGCACATGAAACCTGCATTATCACTCTTTCTTATTTTTTATTTCTCCTCCTCTTGGGCTTTACAGTGTAGATTGGGAGAGACGATTCTGTTTAATGGATTTCAGTTTGCAGGTCAGAGTGATCTCAATAATGAAGTGCTTCGACATACTGCCATTCTGTGCCAAAGCAGAGAGTCCTAAATAAGGTATTCAGCATGTCACCTCCTCCTCTCATTAAACATACTGAAAGCTGCAGGTCTGCTTGGTCGCAGAGGCTTTGTTCCACCTTACCAGAGCCTGGTAAGTAACAGGCAGTTAAAAACAACTGTGTGGAGCTTGGAAGCAGTTTCAAATGCTCTGCACTTCTACTGTGGAGAAAATAACGGTGGACGAAGTCATAGCGTGCATGTTTTTAACAATTGCCTTTAAAGCAGCATTCAAAACAAATGTAAAACAGACCAGGCAGAACGGGGCAGGGTGACCCAAAGAGCTTAAGAAAAAAAGGGAGGGGGGGCTAGGAGTATTAGCATTAATTTTGTCAGCATGTCCTGCAGAAAAAGGTTACACTGATGTATGTCTTCTCTTAAGGAAACTTCACCAGAATAAAGCGCATAAAAATAGGAGCTTGTTTTGGATGGCATAACAAAGCCCTTCTGTGGGCTGTGGACTGGGGTGCTGGGTTTGGCTCTTCATTCCTGTACCCCACTCAAGAGCCCAGGTGTTGGTGTCCTGGTCCCAGTCCTCCCAGGCAACAGGGGAAGGGTCCCACAGGAGTCTCCCTGCTTCTGTGGGAAGCCACGGCTATGAATGGCCATCAGCAGCCATGAAAATTACTGTCATCAGGACCTCCTGCAAGCAGGCAAGTGGGCAGGCATGGCTACGTGCTCTGCCCTCACTCCCTATCTGGGATGGGTGACGGGAGCTGGGGCAGAACTGGGAAACAGGGACATGGATAGCTACCCGGTAACTCCAGCAAGCAAACTGCCTGCCTGGCTGCATCAAGTCAACCGGGCACCTCCCTGATGCTCTGAAATCCTGGTGCGCCTCTGCATGGGCCAATACACATCGCTCCAACCCAATGGCTCGCCCACGGTGGAGAGGAAGCATAAACAAAGAGTGGTCAGAGCCAGCACACGGGGTGACACCACGAGGTCTGAGGACTGCATTACCTTTGGGGACGTCTGGGTTTTCTGCTCACTACCAGGAGGAAAGGAGTCAGATGTCCCTGCACTGCTCCCCCAGGAGCTGTGTACCCACTGCTCAGGTTTACTACCCAGTGCTGCAAAAGCAGAAGGGAGAAGCTGGCTCCTGCCCTGCCAACTGGACATGTTTGTTGGCACTTGCACTATAGAACTGCTCAGGGAGAAATAAAACTAAAACCACCCAATGAGCAATAAACCAGAGCCATTTCAGTAGCAAGCTCTTCAGGATACTCCAGCAGCTCCAGGAGGCACATCTGATCAGCCAAGGCTCCTTCCTGCTTCACTCTGCACTGTGCCCGATGCTGCCAGCAGCTTCCCTTTCTGCATCATCCATGATTCCCGCTCCACTTCACTGTCAGGGCCCTCTCCATTGTGGGTAAGGTTCATCAGCCCCATATTTTAATTTTCTTCCTCACTCTCACATCAAATGCACTCAAAGACGAGCCACCCAGTGATCTACGTTGTAGCTTCCAGATTTTGAGCAAAACACTCAGATTTTGGGTACAGGCAGTGTCAGGGGTTGGTAGAGCTATCAGTTTTGGAACAGGCTGTAATGAGTATCTTTACCAGCGATACAGAAGCAACTTCTATTCAGTAAAGAAAAATACTGGGGCAGTAATTTTAAAAAGAATTTTATAAAGTAATTTTATGCAGAAAAATGCCCCTTTCTGCCTGGGAAAAATAATTTTAACCTAGGAATGCTCTGTTCAGAAAGGCTTTGGCACGGGTGAGAATCCACCTTACCGGCTGCGTACACTTTTTCAGATTAACACATTTTCAAATTAAGGAAAAGAATGTTTTCCGAAACAAACAAACATTTAATGAGATTCACATTCTGCTATTAGAAACCTGCAAATGTTTCCCGAAGCTCATTATGCTTCACCAGCCTCAGCTTTTCAGCCATCTACTGCCTATTTGGCTTGCCAAGTACACTTGTCATCTTCAGGGTATCTCCCATCGCAAGGACCCAGGGGCCATTATTCAAGTATTACCTCCAAGAGTCATCCCAGCTTCGTAGCACTTCCGCAGGCGGCAGGACGGGCAGTTTTTCCTCCTGAACTTGTCGATGGTGCAGTCATTCCGGCTGGCACAAAGGTATTTCTGCTTACCTACAGACACCAAAGGAAACAGCTGATGGCGGGTGAGTACTGATCAGAGCAAGTTTACAGGGGTAAATGAACTCATGCTTTCTCAGCATCACTGGAGGAGAGTGGGGAAGGGGAAAGGGAAGCGAAGAACAGTATCAGTGGCGGTTTCCCAGCTGAAACCCTCCTCCTCCCCAAGTAGAGTATTTATGTCAGAAGTTGGCATCTTCTTGGGAAAACAGCACAGTTCTTCCTCTGCTGCTACAGGAGCGGTTCATGGCCAGATACACACGCTCTGTTTGAGAGCTGGCTGCCCGAAATACAGTCATTGCTGTTCCGCCACACTTCAGCGCCTGTCCCTACTTGCCCTCCCGCTGCCAGGGCCATGGCCCCTCTGCCCACACACCTCACAGGCTTCTAGACCACGATATCCAGGGAGGAAAATCACCCTGCTCTGTGGAGCACAGCAGAGGTAGTCAATAAACAGCGCTTAAAAAGTAATGAAATGCGGAAAGTTCAGTTCTCCTTTTTTAACTGCCACATATTTACTGCTTGGCTTTCTGCTGTAAAGTTCTGGTTTTCTCCTAGAGCATTTTCAAAACACAGTTTGACCCTCCAGCTGGCATTTACTTACAGTTTGCTGAATGCAGTCCCCAGACAGCGGCCTTCCCTCTACAACCATAACTCTCTTTACTGTGCTTTTGGAGACTGAATTATTTGCAGTACCACCCATTAGTACTAATTAGGTTTGCTGTCTGCAGTTTATAGACACTGGGGTTGGGAAACTGATTTATGGGGAACAAGCTCTGCCACTTTGATGCCAGGCTGTCATCAAGTCACCATGTTCCCTGTCTGGGAAGAAGCTGGAGCCAGCCACTCCCTGTAAAGGAGATCTTCACTGCAGCAGGTTGAGGGGGCTTGCAGAAAGTGCATAAGTTACCTATTGTCAGACTAACAGGTTTCTCAGACTCACCTTTCCTCTTGTTTAACAGTCGCCCTCAGAGTTCCATACTTCAGCTTGGGCTGGCTTTTTTTGCTGTTACATTTGCTAGATGTGCCAAGAATGAATTTTCCTTCCTGACTCATTAATCATTATAGTTTTCTTGTCAAGTCTAAACTGGATGAGGATTTATTTGACATTTGATTCATTCAATATTTGATTTGGTCTTCACGCTGTTCCAAACTAAACCACCCTCAGTCATTAACAGAGCTGTGCACCTCACAGACTCTGCGGATGCCTGCGAAGTGATGGGAAATCAGTCTATATCCAGCTTAACCTTTATTCATCATCCTGCAAGAGTTTGCTCTCTGTATTCTCATAGGAGTAACTTTTCAGAGTCATCAGCGATCAATTAAGAAGATAAGGTTGAATCTAACCGCTTGATGTGACAGCTTTGACAAGAGATGCGCCTATTTTGCTGCATCTGATTTAACAACTCCCCGCCCCCCACATACAATTCCGCACCTTCTGAAGACACTGGAAGCAGAAAAAGCGGCAACTTTTCAGCAACCCAGCACCACAGACCCCCCTGGCACTGTCTGTTGCTTCCCCACGGACCTCCTAAGCAGCGAGGTTTCCTGCACTGGTCAAAAGAAATTGCCCAGAGAAGGTCCCACCACTCCTTCACCAGCATCACCAGACCCCCTCCTGCAGCCTCTCACCACAGGGTGCAGGGAAGCTGATAGGAAGCTCAGTGTGTAATGAAGCCCTTTGCACACTGCATGCGCACAGGGCTACACCAAAGGGCTGCAAAAATATCATGCTTTTGAAATTAGAATCATCCCCATTAAAAGCTGATCATTACACCACCTCCAGGGCCTTAGCTGTTAAACTGCAAACATAAGAGTTCATTACCTGCAGCACGTGACACCTTTCTAAATCCTTTTAACACCATTCTCATCAGCACCTCTTCTCACCCCCCTACCCTTGCTCATTACCAGGGCTAAGGACACTCAGAGAAGCCTCAGAAGCAGTGATGACACCAAACCCGAGAACACAAGAACCATTCTTCCTTTCAACACTTCATTGAGGAGGATGAGTAATAAACAACTTCAGCTGAAACTGGGTTACTCGGAGTTATTTTTATGCTGCAGGAAACGAGTGCTAGGGCCATACTCTCTCCACTCAACCTCTTTGTGTGTATTTATCAAACACGAATGGACATCCTCCTTTCACAGGCATAGGCATGGGGAGCTGTAAGGTGATTTTGCTCTCCTTCCCCCCCAGCTGCATTGAGGGATTCCTGCCTTATGAACAGTCCAGACACTCCGACAGTCTAACAGCTCCAGACACTATCAAAACCATTACGAGTACAGAACGGCTGAGGTTGACAGTATTGGAAAGGCTCAGCCCACAGGGACCAACGCGGTATCTGGCCAAGGCCATCAGGCTGCTGCGAGCAGCACTGCCTGAGAAGCATCCACACAACCCTCCTGCTCTACCCTCACCCCACGGCTCCTGCTCCTACCCCTACCTCACCTCCCTGAACTACAGCATTTTTGCAACAATCTTTTTTTTTAAAAAAAGATTTTTGCTCAAAATCTTTTAAAAGGTCAAGCCCCTCCCATGAATGGCTTTAGTAAGGGAAGGCAGCACAGTCACTGCCCGAGCCCTGCAAGGATACTCCAGGGTCAGGCACAGTTCTATCTGAATTCCCCTCCCAAGAGAAGGAATATCCACCAGCCCCATCCCCTTTTTTTCCCCAAGCTCCGGGCAGCCTACTGACATGTGAGCTTGTCCCTCACCCCGCTCTGTCCCCCCAGGCACCCACAGGTATCCATGGAGCAGGGGATAGCAGATTTACGAACCAGGTTCCAGCCTTGCTCAATGAGGCAGCCATGCTGTTCCCCATCAGCTGCTCAGCAGCACCCGCCACCTCTGGCACTGGAAGGGACATGAGAGTGAATGACCCCCCACCCATAGGACCAGGGAGGGTGCCGGGTGCCTGCAGCCCTCCTGGATCACTGTGCACGAAGTAAGCACACTGGAAGAGTGTCTATGACGACTTCACTTCCCTGCCACTGGGCTCAGCTGAGTGCAAGCTTTTAAGTCACAGTCAACAACTCACCCCACAGTCATAGCACAGTGACTTTGCTCAAACGGCAAGGGCCTGCTTGCTGATTCACAAAACAAACCCTTTGGGGCAGAAACCCATTTTCTGTTAACTGTATATGCAGAGTCTAGTGCAGTTTATTTTAAGCTGTTAGCCATTAACAAAAAGAGAAACGGTCATGCAGTGGCTATTCATGAATCTGCTTCTGCCCAGCAGGAGAATAAGCCACTTGCTCATCTTGTCCTAATTGCTAAGGATGTAGCGAAACCTGGCCTCTCATCACTGCTGTCCCCAGCTGTGGATATGGCTCGTGAAACAAACCCATGATCTGGGAGAGGGACCACACCACATCACTGCTATAGCAAAGTCAACCAATCCTGAACTGCCTGTGCTCATTCCATTAACCACCGGGAGTCGCGAGAGCCAGACAATCATCACCCCCGATATGAGGAGACATCAGTCATCTGATAGCACAGACACGGACTGACAGCATCTCTGGTGGCTATCCCAGAGACAGCCCCTCTGCTCCATCCACACCAGTGTACACTGTCCCTTCTCTCCAGGCTGGGAGCATGCACCACTTGCACAGCCATGCACATCCCTGTAAACCTGAGCACAGCAGGAGCAGGCAGAGAAGACAGTGACATTGGCTGCAACAGCTCAGAGAACAAGCGAGGGCTGCTGGGGCACAGAGGGGTTCCAGATGTCTTAAATAACTTCTTATATACAAACTTGATTGTAATTTCAGGATAATTTACTCTCTTCATTTAAGAACAAGCCGAGACAGTTTGCAATCAGCTGTTCTGCATTTAAAGATAAATGCACTGTTTTTTCTTTCATTAACACTGGAATGATTTTTTTCTTGTCCTCTTCTTTCCTGCAAACAAGAGACACTTCCTCATAGCACTCCAAAGCGGAGGCTCTTGCTTTGCAAACCTGTACTAGAGGTCTAAACTTCAAACATACTCTCCTATTTCACCCAGCAGTCCTGCTCTTGGCAAAGCCAGTCACTGAGATTGTATTTGCAACAGCGATGCTGGCATGGTGTCAGCCTCAATATAACTACCCAGTTGATGATATGGCAGATGTGTGCCCAGAGAAGACCCCTTTCCTTCCCTGCCTATCCAGATACTGTTTGACATGCATATAGGTGAGAAGTGCAGTTACAAAGGTACTCAGCACCCCTCTCCTATGCCACACCAGCACAGAACCCTAGAAGATCAGTCTGTACAACAGTGGATCTTGCAAGCTTGCTGCAGTCTCCCTTCCACTGCACACCACAGGTACACCGGTGTACCAGTGCCTCCTCAACGGGACAACTCTGCCAGCTTGGGCTCCCCCAGGCACGAGGATGCTTCTGCCATCACCAAGTCCTCCTGCTCACCCGCTGCAGCTGCAATGAACATCAGGAGCGGAGGGGAAGAGCAGTTCTCCAGTCTCAAGTAGGAACAGAGATTTATGAGGACAGATCAGTTACTCAGCCCAGAAGTTACTTAACTAAAAGCTTGTTGCCACATGAGGAGTTGTGCCTCGAGTAGCTTTATCCTCCAGAAAACAAAGTAATCTATGCGAACGTCTGGAGTAAGATTTAAGATTGCAAATGTGAAAACCCATTAAATGCCTTTTGGAAGAGGCACATATCCTCGTATCTCAGGTAATAAACCAGATCTACCAGTTGAAGGGTAAGGCTAAGCTTCCTGAGAAAAGTGAATCCCCCATGGTCTCAGGTAACCACAGGGTCCCTAATGCTCTTCTGTAAAAACTCTGGTCCCTGCTGCTGTCACCACCTGGGCTGTGGCCAGAGCTGAGCCTGTGGCTTTAGGGGAGGGACCACTCTGAAGTTGATGCAACCATTAGAAATAACCACAGAGAGCACTCACGAATCGACATTAAACCGTTATTTAACAAACTACCTTTGCGAAGTTGTTCTCCTAGTAGTCACCTGCATTTACCAGAAGTCTAAAGAAAGCAGAAGGAAAACATCCAGCCCCAGGCACAGCGCAGGCTTCAGCACCAGCTCCAGCAGACAGGCAGCAGACTGTGCTGGGAGGGCCTGAATTGTCAAGGGTCTGCTTATTCCACCTTCCTCTTCGCACCGATTTCTAAGGCAAGTAATACCCACAGGGCAGTGAGAAGCCTGCCACTGAAGCAGCAGCATCACAGTGCCACAGCACCGCCAAGTCTTTTGTGGAGTTGACACTTCTGCATCCTGTCAGATCTGCCACGAGAAAAAGCAATTCAAAACATGATGATGGTTTTTGAAAACACTTCACTTTAACTTGTCATCTTGAAAACTGACAAGAAACGTGAGTTAGCCCAGAGACACTTCCCTGGTGCAAGGTCATGGTGTAGAACAATAATCCATACGGAGAGTGACTGAAAGGGAATCGGAACAGACTGCACAGCCCTCTAGGAAATTCGCCAAATACTGTGTCGGTTTGTGGGTTTCTGGTTTTTTTCATTTAGCTCTCTGCTATATAAAGTCAATCCCATGAGGAGTACAGCCTGAGACATCCCAGCCCTGCGCTGCCAAGAACACTGCGCAGAGGCAGCTCTCAGCTGGCCAAGGCAGCCATCAGACATCATGCAACCCTGGAGGGATGAGGAAGGGCTACGATTTTGAGGGATGGATGCAGGTGACTCAGAAATTACTCCCTTCCTGCATGGGATGGGACAACAGCAGCACCTGGACTGACACCAAATTTGGAAGTGTGCTGTTCCTGAAGCATTAACTAGTTTCAGGGACAAGTGTGGTACCACGAGAACCAAACCCTAATGTCTGTAACTCATCTGAGCCATCCTAACCATGTGAAGTGCTGCCCTGCGTACTCGAGTCGAGAAAAAGCAAAATCTATGGTGAGATGGATGTACTTTTTGTTTACCAAGCCTTTGTTATTGTAGGAGAAAGAGGAATCAGAAGGAGGATTCCTCCTCCCCGACAGCAGCCCCAACCCTCTGGATCCCTCAGCACTTGGACACCAGAACGGGGCAACACCAAGGGAGAGGCAAACACCAGGTTTGATTACAAAACCAAGGCTGCCCATCTTATGAGGGAGGAATTCCATATCAAAGCTGAAGAATCTGCAGGGTGCATTTTACACCTGCCCTACACATAACGTAGACATCTAGAGAGAAGTCAAGAGAGCTGACAGAAAGAGATCAAGCAAATACTCATGTCTTTTCTGCTAACACTTCCAGCATCTTTCTGGAAGAACTAGTTGGATCTGAACTTGCAAAAAGCCTCAAATCTGTCAAACATTCTATCAAAGCAGGAGTGATTTGCTCTGCTGGAAACCACACAAATCCCTCAGCGTGTTTCAAAAGGGAAGAGGAATCAACGTCATAACTTTCACCTTTTTTTAAATCGTTTCCCTTTCTAACCCCTTAGAAGGCAGCGTATGTCTATAAAACCTTCTCAAATAACCCTAAATTACTGCCAAATAAGTTCAATATTATACTAGGTGAATAATACGATAAAAGAAAAGCTACACATTTAGCTATTCTCCATTCTCCTCAAGGTAATCTGTTTGTGCTGCTCTTCCATTCCCACTCCATTGTTTCTACCCATCGGAGGCTGCTGTCTTACACCAGTAATAGGAAGGTAATAGAGGCAGAAAAAAAAGTTTCTCTTCTCACTTTCAGAAAGCTTTCTGATTTACTGTTTTAAGAAGTGTCCAAAGACAAACTATAAGGGCTTCAGAAATGCATTTTATGGACTTTAAAACATGAGAACACATTGAAATGCGGTGCAGTTGATACGCTGGAGGGAAGGAATGCCATCCAGAGAGACCTTGACACGCTTGAGAGATGGGCCAATGCCAACCTCATGACGTTCAACAAAGTGAAGTGCAAGGTCCTACATCTGGGACAGGGCAATCCCAGGCACAGCTACAGGTTGGGCAGAGAAGAGATTCAGAGCAGCCCTGCAGAGAAGGACTTGGGGGTGTTGGTCGATGAGAAACTGAACATGAGCCGGCTTCAGTGTGTGCTCACAGCCCAGAAACCAACCGTATCCTGGGCTGCATCAGAAGAAGCGTGATCAGAAGGTCAAAGGAGGTGATCCTGGCTCTCTGCTCTGCTCTCGTGAGACCTCACTTGGAGTATTGTGTGCAGTTCTGGCGTCCTCAACATGAAAAGGACATGGAACTGTTGGAGCATGTCCAGAAGGAGAACCATAAAGACTATCAGGGGGCTTGAGCACCTCCCACAAGAAGACAGGCTGAGAAAGCTGGGGCTGTACAGCCTGGAAAAGAGAAGCTGCGTAGAGACCTCATAGCAACCTTCCAGTATCTGAAGGGGGCTACAAGGATGCCAGAGAGGGACTCTTCTTTAGGGACTGTAGTGCATTTAATGCACTACAGGTAATAGGTAAAAGGTAACGCATTTAAACTTAAACAGGGGAAGTTCAGGTTAGATATAAGGAAGTAGTTCTTTTCAGTGTGAGGGTGGTGAGGCACTGGCACAGGGCGCCCAAAGAATTGGTAAATGCTCCATCCCAGGCAGTGTTTATGGCCAGGTTGGACAGAGCCTTGGGCAACATGGTCTAGTGTGCAGTATCCCTGCCCATGGCACAGGGGTTGGAACTGGATGATCATAAAGCCCTTTTCAATCCAAACCATTCTATGATTCTATGAAGTATCAGCCCTCACCCCACACCAGCCAGAGCCTACCCTGGGGTAGGAGGATGAAGAGCAGCACACTGGGACTCACCAATTGACACGGGGCGTTTCACCAGCAGACAGAGAGCCAAGACTCCACTTACTATAAATCAACAATAACTGCCTGACTCAAACAAGCATCTGTTATTTATTCTGGCTGCGCAAGCCAATCCATTTGGCCTGACACAGAATTGGTGTATAGGAAAGAGACATCTGTAAACAATTCCCTTGGGGAAAAACACGTCAAACTTATTATCTATTATTTGACAGTCCCATTATGGTAACAGGATGCTGTTGTACTCTATGGCACAGCCCTGATTCTTCCCTGAACCAGTGCTTACAAGTTCACTTCTGGCATGCATGATGAAGGAGGGAAAAAGCAACTCTGAAAACACACAGGATAATGCCAGAATTAATCAATAAGCAGTGTTCTGACACCACCAGGTGAGCACCCATCAGTGTGGGAACTCCACTCAACACAAGGATGATGTTAAGCACAGGAGGGGAATGCCACGGTGAGATGAACTAGAGACAGAAGCCTCCCACCTCCATTGCTGGCCACCAGCCAGGAACTGCGGTACCTCCTCTCCCAGGGATGCCATCACCTCTAGCAACTGCCAATGGTGTGTGCATGTAGTGCACTGAACAATTCATGTTACCACCAAGGAAGAATGATGATTTGTATTGGTTCATCAGGAAACAAGTCAGATGGCACATTACACTACTGGGCAGTTAGGCTCCCACAACAGAGATTCTCTCTCTGTTGTCAGGGAATCATAATTGTTAACTACAGCTAGAAACCAGGTACTGCTGATCCACAGCACAAGGAAACAGTTGGGCTAGATACTTCTAGATGCTAATTACCAAGGAAAGATGGTGCAAAGATCTTGCTGTTGAGAGGGAACATGTGGATTCACACATATCTCTGGAGAGTCTGGCACTACAGAGCTGGACATGGAAAAGTTGCTTTCTTAAGGATTAGGGAGAAGTATCATGGACACCAAGGACAAAGCACTGCTCTTAATGAACAGATGGCTCTGCTATTTTGTGAGTATCAAGAGAATCGACTCTCTAAAAGGGATGCAAGAGAGGAAAAGCATCCCCTAAATTTGGAGTTGTGGGTGTGAGATCGTAGGAGGGCTGATGGGAACTTAGAGCGCACTTGAATGTCAAGAGGAGAAGCAGAAACTGACTGCTCTAGGGTCTCACTGGGGCACTGAGATAATTGGGCATTGAAAAGGATTGTGTTTTGGCAAACTGGTTTGCATACTTTTTGAAGTCAGCCTGTAATGGGAAAGACAAACATGGGACAAAGAAATTTATCCTTGAATTTTCTCCTTTACTAGTTTAAAGGACCTTAGAAAGCCTCTGCACTTTGTTCTCACCACTCTTGCCCCAGTCCTTTTGACCTGGCAGGCTGTCCAAGGCAAGGCTGCTGAACTTCTTTCAACCGGAGGAGAACGTATTGTGATGCTGCAAATGCCTCCAGCATCTAGATGTTAATAACTTGGCTGCTGATAACAAGAACTCATTAGCAGCATTTGACTCTCAAGCTACTGTAGTAGAGAAAGACAACGCCTGGAGGTGGAAGTGATTTTCCCTCCTTCCTTTGTATGCATTACCTTCAGCCGCTCGTTTGAAGAAGACTTTGCAGCTACCACAGGTGAGGGCTCCATAATGGCACCCAGACGCTTCATCTCCACAGATCAGGCAAGTCTTTTGAGGTGGAAAGTAATAGTCAATGGGCAAGACATGTTCATGGCCAGTCTCCAACCTGCAGCATAAAATAGAAAGAGAACAAAGGAAAGAGTCAGCAAATGGGGTCAGGACAAGCCATAGTGGAGCACAGTAGATGGCACTTGGGAGAATGACCATGGTAAAATCCAATGTTTCAGCAATGGAGCAAGCCAAGCACTGATCAGAAAGGGGACAATCAACAACTAAGCCAAACCTCACTTTGACCATGCAGAAGAGCATGCTGGGGTGCCCCTCCTGACATTGCCCCTAGGTACAATATATGACAAAGTACAGACACAGTGACAGCACAGCCTAGAAAGAGAAGAAAACTGGGACTGGCTGTTGCAGTGCGTATGTAATTTTGGCTTCAACAGTGACGCCTGTACATCAAAAAAGGACTCTCAATGCTCATTAAGCTACACGAACCCATTTCATTAAGGTCAATATTACCACTTCACTAGAGATTAATTTATCCATTTGATTCTTAATTTAAACAGATTTTCCCAAGCTGTCAAACCCCCTTAAGCTCTTCTTTTCTTCTTTGTTTGTCTTGCTTCTTTTCTACCTATTTCCTCTTCCTCCTTCAGATCTACCCATTGCCATCCCTCCTCTCCAACCATGTATTCCTCATGCTTGCCTCCATCCACATGTCTAAACCTTTCCCTCATAGCTGGTACCCGTCCCACCACCTCCTTCCTGATGCGCATTCCCACACACTTGTTTGATCAGATCCATGGAGAAACTGCTTTTCTGGAAAGCACAGCAGCAGGAGAGGTGCTTAGAATCACAAGTCAACGCACACCCAGGCAGTCTGGGGAGCAACAGCATTTTAAGTTATTTGCTAAAGCTCCCTTTGTCTCAAAACACCAGATGAAGCAATTAGCTTCTAACAGTCAGTAGGTCACCGCAACTTGTTGCTCAAAACTAGACCTGCTTTTTGTTTCTGGTATTGTTTCACTGCTTGCAGGTGAGCTCTTAGCAATCCAATTAAAAGTGAATGTGACGATGCCAGGACTTCTCAGAAAAAAATCTTTATGGTCAGAAAAGCCCAAGCCCCATTTGGGCCAACAGTATGAATAAACCCAAAGTCCACTGAAGCAGAAAACAGCCCTGGGCAGTGATGGCAGCCAGAACCCACACCATGAAGTCTTGCAAGGCGTCAAGCGCCACCACAGATTCCAGGGCAAGGGAACACTGTTCTGATGTGAAGCCCTTCTGCCCGTGGCGTCTTCACACCCTGCAAGCAGCTTTGTCCATGACAGAATGACACAAGCAAGGGGAGATCTCACACGCTGAAGGAGCAGCAGCAGGGTGGAGGTTTAATTAGGAAAGATATGTGTTTTCTTTGTGCTAACCACCAGCTTTTCTACTGGGGTTTCCACCTCTGTGGTGAGTTACAATGCACAGCACCACTGTCCTGCACTTGCCAGGCTGAGATTGCAGCAGGCGCTGGTCCCCATGGTCCCCTGCCTCTCCAATCCCTCCCCTACCTCTCCACCTCCTCTTCCCCGTCTTTTTTCACTACCACCCAACCCCAGGTTGATCCTGCAATGCACACTTGCATATGCAGCAGTCCTGACGATATCGGGACTTAAAACAAATTAGAGTGAAATAGCTTAAAGAATAATCATTCTTAAGAACTGTGGCAAGGACAAAGATATACCTGCTCAAGGGCAGGTTATCATCTTTTGCTCAGATACATTAATTACAGCAGTAAGAGAAGCTTCTTCAGCCTGAACTATCTAAACCTTTTCGTCCGTCCCCTAGGAGACATAAACTCAACTGAGGAGAGAGAGGTTTTAAATGAGAAAAAGTGTTTCCTCAAGAACAGATGAGGAACTACTATTCACCTGGTTTAAATCATACCACACGCTGAAAAATACTTCCCAGTGCAGACAAGACTTAAGGGACTGCTGCTGTTGTTACGTGAACAGCTAGCTGGGATGCTTAATCTCAACCAAAGACCAGTGCCGTTACCGGAGTACTGGTGCAGTGTGCCCCTCATGCAGCTCTGAGCTCTTTGCTGAAGGATTTCTAGGCCCCTCACACCATGACAGTAAAGTGCAAAATGGGACAATTATTGGTGAGATAAAGACCCAGGCGCACCACTCTCCTCTGATCTTGGTGTCAATTGTGTCCTTCAGGAATGCCGCTGCCTTCTGTTCTTCACAAGAGACCTATATAGATCCTACCTACCTAAATTGTAGATTGATAACCAGAACAGCAATTTCACCCTCTGTTCTTAAGGCAAGAAACATTTTGGGCAATTTCTCACCTTTTTAGCTGCATCAATCAGAGTCAGTGACTCATCTGTAGATGCTTCTCAACTATCTTTCCCTGACAAATCTCAATTTTCCAAGGCTTCTCTTGAATTACTGATTAAATGGAGGAGATACAGTTGGCTGCAGCATGCCCACCATAGTTAAGTCCTGATGCAACAAACATCTCCATGTCTCACTCTCCATGTCCTCCCAGCGCAATCCCACTGCCCGGCCCCCAGCAGGGCCCAGGACACCCTGCTTCCCCCTGCACCATGGCTGCACAAGCACCCACTGCAGCACAGCCTTGGCACTCAGCTCGAGGTGCTGCCATAGAGCAGATGCTATTATGAAATAACCAGCAGCAGACATAAAAGCTTCGAATCATAGAATGGTTTGGGTTGGAAGAGATCTTCAAGATCATCCAGTTCCAACCCTCTGCGACGGGCAGGGACACCTTCCACTAGAGCAGCTTGCTCCAAGACCCATCCAGCCTGGCCTTGAACACTGCCAAGGATGGGGAAGCCACAGCTTCTCTGGGCACCCTGTGCCAGTGCCCCAGCACCCTCATACTGAAGAACTTCCTAATACCTAACCTAAATTTCTCCTTTGTCAGTTTAAAGCCATTTCCCCCTGTCCAGCCCCTACATGCCCTTGTAAAAAGTCCCTCTCCAGATTTCTTCTTGGCCCTTTTAAGTATTTCTCCAGCAATCTTTTAGATCCCAGCAGAACCAAATCTTTCCTCTAATGACCCATTACCCTTTTTCTCCTCTCTATGCAATCAGAAATCTGAGGGAGGTTATCTTTTTCCATAGGCCTTCCATGCTGTGCTTTCCTCATTCTTTGCACTATGTACTTCAGATAGGAAATGAGAAAAAGTGACTCTCAGAGGAGCAGCTGTTGTGATGACAGAAGCAGGACCCCCAGAAGGCTTTGGTGTATTTTTGAGGCTTAACTATTCAAAGGTGCAAAGTAGGTTAGCCATTAAGGTTTGAGTGGCTTTTCAAACAGCTTAAACAGCTGTTTCTGCATGAGATGAGCTGTGCACGTACAAATATACCTTCATGTTCACGTGTGTCTAGCGTACCTACATGTCTCTACCTACAGTGGGCGCTTGGCTGAGCATCCCCGCGGTGCTCAGGCTCTTCCACAAACCCGCATGTGCTTGGCCACACTTGCCCCAGCTGCCCCTTTACGTGTGGAAATCAGAGGGAGCTAGGGATCCCAGAGGCTAATCCTGGCTGGGAGACAGCTTCCTCCACGTATAACACTCCCACCATCGGGCTTGGCACCAGGCAGCCCCAGCATCCCATCGCAGTGGGAGGCTGGTGCTTCAGCAGCCAGGGAGTGGCTCAGCTGTAGGCTGAGCTCTGCAGCATCCTCACCACTCCAAGCTCTTTCCAGAACCTTTACTACCAGCGGCCGCTGCGCAGAGTGAAAGGATTTGCCCAGGGATGCCCTGGATTTTAAAAAGTTGCCAATTAACCTTTTTATTTTTTGAGGGAAAATTTTAAGAAAAAACCCCCATAAAACGCGAACAACTGAGTGAGCTGTGATAATGGTACCCTTTAATGATCTATTTTCCTGTTTCTAGGAGACCTTTCAAGGGTGTTCGCAAAATACATAGGTAATAACATTGCAATGAGCCAAAAACATGGATTACAGGGATCTTGGGGGCATGTGGAATGGCAGCGTTCTTGACAGAGCCCATGGGGGTGCCAGGGACCAGCAGCATTTGCAGCTCCTGTGCTCCATGCAAGGGTCAGGGAGCACCTGGCAAGCGATGGGCTGCTCAAAAGCTTTCCTCCTAGTGGAATATTTCACTCTATCAGTACCTGCTGATTGCACCCACCCCACAAAGCCACCAGCAACACCGAGACCTGCCAAAACGAAGCCTTGAGCACCTCGTGGAACGTTCCAGAATGCATAACTGGAGCTTGCATACAGCATGGCAAGTGTCACGGTGCCTCAGAAACCCAAAGCAAAGAGATAGGGCGGCACGGGCAGACACAACTGCTGCAGCGGTGACGTCGGGCAGAGATTCCAGCCCTGGCGCGCAGCTTGAAGGCCAAGGTCAGTTCTGCTCACAGTGGAGCATGGTGGTTTTCAGGGGAGAGAAAAAACAACCTCAGTATCTCTCTTCTGGCTACAGAAAGAGGTTTTAGTGTCCTTTCAGAAGGGTTCTCTGAGGAAATGGAGAGTCTGTGGAGCTCCTGCCACATGCAAACATTGCTACAGAATAGGAACTATGATTCTGCAGGTTTTTTGTCAATAATTAATTTCACTGTACAGTCCAGACTTCACAACACACCCAGAAGAACAAGGGCGATCATGGATAAAAGAGAAGCCAACCATTTTTTATAACCCACAAAGAAAGTTTCCACCTTGACAATACAAAGTACACCCTACCCAAGAGGAGCCAAGGCACAACTGTCCCCCCCGACAACTTCCAACTCACAAGAGACCACCAAAAAGTATGTGTGCAGCTTTATCTGCATAGTTTCTGCGGTCTATGCATACCTGACTAAGATTAACTTGTTAATCAATTCACCATGTTAATATAATACAACACATATTCCTTAGGCTGTTTTCCACCAGTCTGGCATATCAGAACAAACACAACTGGCACCTCCTTTGCTCTTCAATTTGACTGCATTTTTCATGTTAAAATTACACAAAGAGTTGCACCAGACCAAGCTGAAATGCTGCAGTATTATTCTTGACAAGTTGTGCCATGACAGCTGGTACAACCTCCTTGCGGCATCAGCCCACTTCCTGACCAGCTCAGACTGGAGCATCTCTGATCAGGATTTGCCTGCCCACCCATAGTGGCAGCCACGCACCCCAGCTCATCCCAGCCCAACCAGCCGTCAGCCGGGAATCCCCAGGGTAGAGCACTGTTGGTCACACACCTTACCCTTTGGGGAAAATGTTTGTACCTTCACAACGCCATATCTAAAAATCTGGCTGTCCATAATGCTCAAGAAGATGCTGAGCCATGAACTGAACAGGCACTTGCACACAAACTTGGATAATGCAGAATCCTGCACAGTCACGTCAAGAACTGCCATTTCTGAGATACTGTGATGTTATCAGTTGTAAACGTTGCCTTTAAAACGGCACTGTCTTTGCACGACATTTTCAAACGAAGTATTAAAAATAACAGGCTTTCCATCAGTGATGTTGCCTGGCTCATGCTTGGAGCCA
>WYDI02021535.1:0-39761 GCA_009867235.2 Psittacus erithacus | reverse complement strand
GCACGACATTTTCAAACGAAGTATTAAAAATAACAGGCTTTCCATCAGTGATGTTGCCTGGCTCATGCTTGGAGCCACGGATTCATGGGTTCATGGTCCATGGATCACAGAAATGTGCAAGATCCACCCTTAGATCTAAGAGCTCAACTGTTTGCTTCAGGCAAGGATCTCACATCATCCTGCACGGTCCTGTTTCACTGCCACTAGCTTCAGCCAGAGCTGAACTGACTCTTCAACCCACAGTCACTAAGCCACACTGATTCCGATAATAAGGCCTGCATGGAAACTTTGACGTGTCCCATCTGTTAAAATGCTTTGAGCAGTTTAATCTATAAACATGCAGCCTTGTACACTGAATTTATTTCCTTTTTCTAAATAGCCCTTGAATATGTTTCTAAACTGGCCGTGCCTTGTTTTCATGTATAACTGCCAGAGGCAAAGGCAAGATAGCATCTCTGAGAGAGCAGAGCACAGTTCACAGTGTGAACAACAGGGACATGTCCGTGGTAAACACACATGGGAACTCGATCTTCATCAGATTTAAATAAACATTAGCAGATGACAATGGGCTTTCGAAACATCCCAGGCAATGAGGGCAGGCAGAACTACCGCACCCCCAGGAGAAGGTCCTCCCAACAACAGCGCTCCGGCTGAGAAGGCAGCAGGTAAGGCATCAGCAGGCACCAGAGACAGCAGCGGCAGGCAACTGCTCCAAGGCTGCTTCCCAACCCAGGGAGCACAAATAACTTCAACAAGCACAGGCGCGCACATCCGCTCGCAAATCTCCCAAATTCAATCACTTTTTTGTCTTTTCAGATACTCCATTTGCTCTGACCGTTTGTTTTTGGGTCCCAGGCACATTCTGAAGCCCCACCTCTCCATCCTTGTTTTGCTTTCCCCTGCTGCACAAGAAGGTGGCTCCAGCCTGGAGCTGCACAGAAACCAGCTGCCCTTAGCCCACGGAGCAGCTTTTGCCACAGCACCCAGGGGACCATTCCCAAACTGCCACCCAGCCAGCTGAGCCATAGCACATCTATTAACAGGGTGGATGGTAGAAGCTGCAACATAACCCAAACCACTGAGGAGTCTCCCAGTTTCAAAGACCATCAAACTCTCAGCTTTCAGTCATTCCTAAGAAGCAGAAAATGAGGCTGAAAAGGAAAAAGGAGGCAGCTATGCAAATGCAAAGCCACTCTGCAGCCTCTGCATCACACTGGCAGCCTCTGTGATAGGCTGCTGCCTGCGTTTTGGATACAGAACCAAGACCAAAACTTCTGCCTCCAAACCCAATCTCCAGCTGACAAATCAGCTTAGGGAAGATGAAGCACTTGATTTCCTCAGACACAGGAGGTGTCTACAAAGAGGTGGCACAACCGTATTGCGAGGTTACTTAAGATGGGAACTCACTTAATTATGAAGCATAGAAGGGACAAGAAGCAAAACAGGAGTAATGCAAGCAGGCTTCAGCCCTGACGAGCACCCCGAGGTCATTGCTGTACGCCAAATTGTTCTGGTGACTGCAGAGACACCAGGAGTCTCCTAGGAGAAGGCCTTGGTGTCCTGGGTGCAAACAGAGCCCAACTCATTTCCCGAGCGAAACAGCCTGTCCTGACTAATACTTTTTAGCTAGTTTAACCCACACCATAATCTTCCCTTCTCAAATCCATCTCTGCTGGCAAAAAGAAAACATGCCTATAAAGATAATCACAAATAATGAGTTACTCTTGATCCATAAATTTCATGCTCCAAGAAACACTGTCATTGTGCCAGCCAGGGAGTGCTGGCTTACAGTCACTCAGGAAGCATCCTGGCTGCGGCTGTACTTGGCAGGGTATTGCAGGTGTGTAGCACAACATACTAACAACAGCCTGCTTTTCTAGAAGGCATTTATCTTTCCCCCTGGAAAACTAAGCATGATACTTATTAAACACTCAGGAAAAGATGGTGCGAGTTCCTTGGTGGCTCCTCACAATGCTCAGTCTGTGGTGCAGATCTCCAGAGGCAACAGGACGTCTCCCTGCCTGAGCCAGCTCGATTCCTCCAGCCAGAGCCACGCTCAGCACCCCATCAGTGCTGGAGCTGTGAAGGGACATTGGAGGCTGCCAAAGCCATGGCAACAGCATGCAAGGCCATGGCTGGCCATGGCAACAGCACAGCTCCCTGAGCCTCGGATGGCACCCATGCAGCACTCGCTGGGCAGGAGGGGTTCCGTCAGGAGGAATCCCGGTCCTTTCCCAGGGCTTGCCGAGGTTGCACAACCGCGGAGATCAGCAGAACTGGGGCTGAAGACAGAGCTCCTCCTTCCGCACACCCCGCACGTTCAGATTCATAGACTGGTTTGGGTCGGAAGGTACCTTCAAAGGCCATCCCGTCCAAACCCCTTGATTAATGTTTCTTTTGTTTGTGTCGGATACGGATCTTAATGCCTGCGCTGCATTTATGAATCAGAGAAGCAGCCCCTGCTCACAAAGCTTCTGTAGAACAATACCTGCTCTGAGACTTTTCATTTCACAGGCAGAGAACAGGACCAAGGGGAGGCTTGCAGAGGCCCCATGGTCGCCCAACACACACAGACCTGTGTCCAGTGATGGGGCACAGCCGCAGCACCTTGTGTGAGCCAGCCATTCGGTCCCCGAGGTAGGGACCAGAAGAGCTCGCCTTCAGCTGTGCCCTGGAGGAGAGTGCCTGCTGGAACAGGGTTCCTAGCTGGACTGCTGAAGGATGTCAGGATTCATGTCCAGACTCTGATATTTAAAACACATATTTTCCCCACTTTGCTTGGCAGCAAAATACTGCTATAAAAACTGGAGCCTCAAGTTCTGCATTTTTCTTTCTCTACTGGATGAAGCTTGAGTTGAAAACAGGCAGATGACAGACAACCAAGAAATCTAGCACGGAAAAATGAGAAGACCACAAAATACCACTAAGATTGGAGGCACCCAACTGGGAAGGTACACCATTGCAGCGAGACCTGCCAGCACAGGCAGCAAAGCAAAAGGTGGCATCGCTGCCTTTCAGATGACCACTGCTGCTGTCTCTCCCACCTCCCCATTGCCAGGTGAACCAGCACCCTCCTTCTCTTCCTCCTCCCAGCAAAGCACAGCAGCTCTGGGGATGGATGGGGAAGAGAGGAAGAAACAGAAACATCCAGCTCAGGGAATGGCTCCTGCCTTCCACCCTTTGTCCTGCAGCACACTTACTGCAGCAGGATGCCGGGACTCACCACAGTGGCTCAACCATCCATGCCAGCTCCTGTGCCATGCCCCACTGCCGACACAGCCGCAGGCAGGCGCTGAGAGCCTACTGTGGGGGGTTTGGCTGGTCTCAGTAGGAACTTCAGCCGGTCCCATAGCTTCCTGGCACAGCTGGGTTTATTTTTAGGCATGTTTATACCAAGATGGATCTTTGCAGAGACACATCTGCAGGGGCACAAAAATGCTTTTCCTCGTTATGTCTGGAAGCGGGCAGAAGCTCTATCTCCAAAATTTCTCTTCATCTCCGCTGGCAAACCACTTGTTTTCTAGAGGAGACTTCACGACTTACGCAATATCATCTACCCACGCCCTCAAAGCAGATCATGCTTTGAGTCACCTCATAAGGAGTAAACACAGAAGTTATAATGAAGGTTTCACATATCCATGGTCTTCTTGGCACTCTTAGGCCTGATCTCAACAACAGAGCAACGTAGAGGCAAATTCCTCAGCATTCTGCAGCAACTGGCCAACATCCACCCATGAGGCTGGACAGGATGAGCTGTGCTGGTACCAGTGTTGGCAGCACACACAGCAAACCCAGGGCATCCCAGGCTGGCACAGACAGGGAAACAGTGCCTTGATGGTGGTACACCCTCTTAGAGACACACGGCACAGACAAGTCATTTTGGGAGTTGAAAGCATTTCTTGGGACAGAGAGAGGGCAGAACCCTGCAGCAGCATCTCTTAGCTTCTCCCAGGGGATTCTCATGCATAGGATGTACCCCTGAAATCACAGATAGAAACTGAAGTTTGCAGACATGCCAGCCCTGCAGGGCACAAATGCCCTGAGAATGCTGAGGTGCTTCTGCAATCACTTAGGAGCCCGGCACCCTCTGCTTCGCCTCTGCCTCACTCCTCTGAGCAGGCAAAGAAGGAAAGCAGCCAGAAATCATTTTCTTTTAAGCCCGCCTGCAAACCAAAACACAGATGCCACATCTAATTTTAGGCCCCCTAGCCTTGACAGCATTCTTTTAATTCTCTTTTTAAGCAAGCAGCAAGATAGTCATCTTGGGACAAAGCTGCCAAAGCAGCCAAGTGCCCACCTTAACCCAACTCTTGGGAAGCCAGAGGGTGTGGGGAAGGCCGAGTCCCATCTTCTCCACCAGCCAGGAGCAAACAGATCACCTTGATCCCAGGGGATCCCACAGAACACACAGAGCCCTCTCTGTCAACTGAGAAGCAGCGCACAGAGGGACTGGCCCGCTGCCCTGCTAACCTCAGGCTGCCACCTTATCCCTGTCAGGACATGGACTATTCCAACTCAGGTCATCATTCAACTGTTCAAGCACCAACGTGGCAAAACAGAGGGTGAGCTGAACAAAGGGAGAACTGCTGCCCCCAGGCCCCTCTTAGCTGCTACCCTCAGCTCAGCTACAAGGGGAGGATGCTCCATGTGCAGGTGCCCCAGCACTTCCCCACTCGGCTTTCCCTTCAAAGCCATCCTCTGAAATGGCCAAGAAACAAGGATCTGGTATTTGGCACAGGCTCTGCTGTAAACAAGGAAGGGAAAAATTCCCTGTGCTGCTATTACTTTTTTTCCTAATAATTTAAAGATGTTCCTGGGTACTTGGGAGCAGACTGGGAAGTAACACATCTAAATTTCTTTTCAAGTGGACAATCATTATCAGGGAAAGACTTTTCAACCCCAGGGGGCACATAAAAACTAAACGAATAACTGAAAGCCAGAAAACTACATCCATGTGAAAAGGCTAATATAACTGGGACAACCTCAGATGATCTGAACCGTACCAGCACGCACAGGTACAAAGCCTGGAGTGAACCAAGGAGAGGACATGGCCCTTGCAGGACCCACAGCTTCAGGCTTTGGACCTGAGCGGGACATGTCCCACCTAGACCTGCCTAGCTGCATGGAGCTGGTGCTTCCAGACAGCAGGAGAAGGGAAGGGAACCTGGAGGGTTGGTTCTCAACTTTGCGTCTGAACGGTGAGAAGAAGTGATGCTGATTTCATGCCAAGCCTGGTGATGCCCATGCACAGAGACTCACAGAGCCCCCTCCAGCTAGGTGAACCCACGCCAGCACTCATTCCACAGAGAGTACGACGCCAAGGGCCCATTTCTCCACATCTCCTCCACAGAAGGTGTCTGCAGATAGATTGCTGCAGGCACCGGGGCAAGGGATGGAGATGTTATTTATACAAGAAGAGGACAGGCATAACAAAACCCATACGCTGTGCCCACAGGTAAAAGGGACACATGCCCCCAAACACACACACAGAGCCAAGAAGGAATGTAGATCATCCAAATAATATTCACACACGGTATCTCATTTTCCAGTTCATGCACCTAATTGCCATCCAGACGAAAGCAATTAACCTGATTTGCACTTAAGTTACATCTCTCCCCCTCTCTCATAAGAAGGAAGAGGCGCTGCCAAGAGAGCCCACTCAGCCCTCCCCAATGGCACGTCAGAAAACGCGCAGATGCTGCTGCTGCCCGCTACAGATAGACGGGGAGGGGGAGGAGGCAGGAGCCTTCGCTAGGGAATTACTGATACAAGAATTTGTGCCTGGGCTCTGTTCTCAGCACACGGGCCAAGGTCAAAGCATTTCTTCTGCCATTTCTAACCAGCAAAGAAGCCAGCGCAGCTAAAACATGCAACGCCAGGCAAACTGCTGAGGGCTCTGCTGAGAAAACGTCAGAAAAATAGGTGAAGTATCACCTTGGTAAGGCAAGAGGCAGCCCTCTAATGCCCTCCCCAGCCAGCAGGAACACAGAGGGAAAGCAGCTAAGTCCACTATGTTTTCACCTTGTCCCAGGGACTATGTCCCATGGAGGCTCTAAAGTGTATTTTGGGAAATCTGGAGCCTCCCTTTGGCATTTATGAGCATTGCCAGCACATCAGATGTCCGGGGCTACAGCTGAACTTAACTGGAGCTTCACGCGAGGCGCTGACACCCAGGATAAGGCAGTCAGCATCCCCGGACACCACCCCAATGTCACCTGGCTGAAGACTTTAAGAAAAGATAATCATTACAGCTCCGGCCATGCCCAGCGCACAAGCAGGGTCCAGGACAACACATGGTGCACTGGAGCAGTTCTCCACGCTCTCATTGGCACGACCAGGGCTCCGCCAGCCCAGGCACATGGAGAGTGTGTCCCAAAGTCCACCTCTCTGTGGTGCAGACCCATCACTAGAGTCACACACAGTCACACATGCCAGGCTGCTCTCCCCGGCACTCTGCAGGATGGCTGCTCACAGTGCTCCCTCGCTCTTGCAGCAAAGGATGCCCTGCACAGAAACTACTGGTTTCCCAACACTAGTGGTGCTGCACTAAGCCTTATTTAAGACATATTTCTTGCTCTCAGAGTTGTTTTGGGAGCAGCAGCCACCCGGCCTGCAATCTTGAGATGCTCAGCATGGTCCATGGCATCACACAGCCCACATTCTGGGTAGCACAGTGGAGGCACCAACCAGCCTCTCCAGCCTAAACATGGGCTTATCCATGGCTCTTCACTGGGGACTGTTAGGCTTTTACTTATTATGGCATGCTCCATTTGCTGCTTTTTGGCTGCACAGGAGAGTCACCAGGAGATGTGCAGAGCTTAATGTGTGATCCACCCATAAGGGCACTGGAGATGCCAGGAGCTGGGTGTCATTCAATTCATCCCCCAGTAGGATGGGTGCCCCCTGCTCCAGAAAAGGGCAGCAGCTATAAATACCTGTAGAGGTTAGCTATATTTTTAAGATGACTTATAATGCCGCAAAATCACTTAAGCTGTCATCTGTGCCCCAACAAATCATCTTACCGCTTCTGAGGACATGTCAGCATTTGACTTTGTTATTATTTAAAGAGGCCTCCCCAGATGTGGGGCTGAGGAGTTTCAAACCGCAGAGGAGCATGGGGTGATCTTGCTTTTTCCTGGCTTCTGCTCAGATTGCATTAAACAGGAAAAAAGCAGCGGCAAGAGAGCAGCCCAAGCCAAGCCTGTCCCCCCTGCCCATCCCATCTCCCCCTGCGGGTACCATCCCTCTCTCCTGCAGGCACTCAGGCAGTGCAGAGGCTCCTGTCCGGATCTCCTGGGGCGAGATGCTGCACCCCTGTAACCCCACTCCTGCATACTGTCCTGGTGCCTGAGTGCTGGACAGGGCCACGCATCCCTGGGGACAGCATTTGGGCCTGCTAAAGTGAATGGGACTATTGTCAAAGTGTAAAGTCCAGCGCACAAGTACACTTGTGCAGGACTCCCTTGGCAAAGCCAAGCAGAAACCCATGCCTGGCCCCCTGGAGCCCACCTCCAACAACTGCCAGAGACCACTGCAGGTTGTATGTTCTGAGGAACTGCTGCCAAAGTGACGGGCTCCTGACAAACCCCATCTCCCCCACCCACAGAAAAGGAGTAATACACATTTTTCATGGTTGCCTGGAGGCTAAACAAATTGCTGCTGGGCTGTAAGTGCTGCAGAAGAAAAGTGCCATAAAGGCACAAAGTACTATTGCCAATAATGTCCCTCGTACTGTTAGAGGATACACTGAGCCTCACATAAAAATACTCGTGAGAAAAAACCAGGGTTGCAATCGTTATTTTTGAATAAACCCACAAACACACACTGCAGAGGAAGGTATCTCACCACCCGGGTGCTCCTCCTGCGCTCTGCCCTGTGCCCACTGCTGGGAGAGGAGTTAAGCTGTGCATGAGCAACACAGGCATACCAGCGGAGACAACAGACAGCAGTGGATGCAGGGAAGAGCTATATGGGTAAGAACCTCTGTCACCAGTCTTTGCCATGACAACTAGGTCAGTCCTTTTTTATTTTAATGAGATTATTGTACCACTGTTACTGGTAAAAAAAATAAAGCCAGCTCTGGTCCACATGTCATGCAGTCACTATCAATACCAGGGCCACCGGCCTGCCTCAAGTGAAAACTCCAAAGTGACCAAACTGCTTTCTTCCACTGCAGGAAAGCGAACAGAGCCTGGCTTCCCCACAGCATTCAGCCTCAAACACCAGGTCACCAAGTCCAGGCCGGACGAGGTCACTCCAACCCAAAAGCCAGGACTGCTCATCCACACAGATGCAGCCACGTCCCGCTGTTTAGCACACCCAAACCTCCAGATAATTGGCAGTTATATTCCACAGACCACTAAAGCAGCCCAGAGGTCCCCAGGGACCCACAGACTGCTGGAGGCTTCTTCCCCAAAGCTCTGGTGTGATGCCTGCTGTGCCAAGCCAAGGCAGTCAGGCTGGTAGAGCACAGGCCCCCCCCAACCACCCTGGCCTCTGGCATCAACAAGAAGTTGCAGTCCTGCTGTTTAGTTTGCAATACAACAACTGAAAACAGGAGGAAGGCAGAGACAGGACAGCATGCCTGCACTGGTCAGGTATTAAGAGTTGACGTGCCTGTATATGCCTCTTAATTGTTTACAGGGTGTAAATGCTTCACTGAAATGGGATATTGGACATTTGCCTCTTGCACATTTTGTCTCCTGGCTCTCTTGAGGAGAGAAAAGAGCTGGAAAGGATCTGGTACCCACATAGAAAACTTTGCTATTGCTGCATTCCTATGAATACGGTATAGAAATGGGTTTGTCCAAGGCGGAAGATCACTCTAGCAAATACCCACATCCTACCAAAGCAAGTAATAAAGGAAGATGCCCATGCCCTGTGTGTCACATCACCGCACTGCCGAGGCATCAGAGCAGCGTCTTCCCAGCAGGCACAGGTCAGATGGCCTGTCCAAGATGACTCTGTGGCGTTTGCTTTGTGTTGGTTTCTTGAGAAAATGTTCCTTTTGCAGAAAACATTCTTCGAAACCAAGAAAATTCACTTAAATTGCAAAAATGCTGAAGTAAACTGAGCAAGAGGAAGAAAAGATCACATCTCATACACCCCTCAAGCAGCTAGGTTCATCCAATGCTTCTTGCTTCACACTACCGCCTGGCTTACAATGACATGCTGTTTTATTATCCACTTGCAAATGTGTTTAAAACGACTAACACCCCAAAAATGCAGAGGAATGCAGAATAAAGCAAAACACGCAAAGCTGATACCCCTCAAGGCACACAGATCACCTTGCAATATACCAAACACCAAAAGCCTCCTCTGTGGTGTATGCGAAGGTGTAAGGCTGATTGGGTTATTATGTCGATTCCTGTGAATTGTAACGGAGGGAAAGGAGGGTTCTGACAAGGGGCAGAGGCTGCTCAGGACCTCTATAAACAGTAACAGCTGCACAGGGCGCTCAGGGATGATGCTCATGAGCTCCCGCACACCAGCCCAGTGCAGCTGCAGAGGATGCTCACTTCCTTGAGTGCAGAGCAGCTCAGAGAAACAAACGAGGTTTACTAGAAGTAGTAGAAAGCCTCCCACAGAATAGTTATCCTTCAGTAAATGCCTGTTTGATAAATTTAAAAAGTCCCATGGGATGATAAAACAATATGATCTTTTTCCTTTTGTATTTAACTTCGCAATTTTAGCCTACAGTCATAAGCAGAAAGTATCCAGTTCAAACTTAAACAGCGTGTGGAGCAGGTCTGTGGACAGCCACTAGTGAGGATGCCAAGCACAGACGGAAAGCCAGCTAGAATAACAACTGGCAATAGACACAGGGCAAATAGGACAGCCATTCTGTAAATAGTGACTTAAAAACCAGAAATGAAGCTCAGTGCCGAGACAAAAAAAAGTAAGTAGCATAATCTCCAGAGGTCCCTTCCACCCCAGTGAACCTGCGATATAAATGACAGCAAAATACAAAGAACTACTGCCCTCTATTACAAATTACTCTTAAATCCATGAGATGAAACTGCTTTCATCATACCAAAAAAAGAGGTTCCCATGTGAGTGAAAAAAAACAAAAAACAACAAAACCAATGTTTTACAAAATTCTCTGATTCCTTCCTGCAATAAACGGCAATGCTTACGGCTTTCCTCCCAGTTCAGGAGCACGGGGCTCTTTTCCCCACCATGTACAGACGCTGGCTTCTGATTAGCTCCAGTTTTCACAGTGCTTTTTCCCTGAGCCACCCCTCTGAAACTCACTCCTGACGCACGGCAGGCCTTTATCTTTCCTTCGCCCGGGAGATGCAGTTCAGAGGCAGCTCCCTGGCATGGATACAGAGCGAGCTGTTGTCTCCTGCCGAGCGCAGCGTGGCCTTGGAGGGTCCCCGCAGCGGAGGCGAGGGGAGTGACGGATGGTCCGGAGGGGCAGCCCGCGGGGGATGGCATCCAGCATTCACTGCCTCGCTACACTGTTTCTGCCGTAACTCCAGCCAGGATTGTCCCACGCTTTCCTCGGTCTAAGCAGGGGTGGGAGGCAGAGACTTCCAGGAATTGCCTGCTCCATGCTGCATGGACACGCCAGCAGCAGCAGCATGCCCCTGCTGTGAGCACCCACAAACCCACCACTGGCTCCTGGGCTCCTCGCCGTGGTACAGCCCCTCATGTATGCCTCATGTCAACACATTCCACGCCGCGATGCCCACAGCATGGTGACAGATGGTCACCAAGCATGGCCATGCTGCCAGGCGCCCACCAGAAACAGCATCATCCTCCTGCTCCACATGCAGCAGCAGCCCCACGGAAGAGCTGTCCTCAGGGAGGGGGTCATCCTGCCCTGGGGGGCTGGTGCCCATCCCAGCAGTGGTGATCCTGGTCCAGAGGCTGGTGCCCATCCCTGTGGTGGGGATCCTGCACCAGGTGCTGGAGCCCATTACCCCAGCCTTGCAAGAATGGAATGCATGTGGAAAGGCACAGCTGTGCGCCAGGTTCAACTCTGTTCCAGGCATTGCAATGTACAAAGCCAGAGCATCCTACATGTGCTTTCTCTCTCAGTCACAATCAGCATTTTGACATACATTGCCCTTCAGCCCTCAAAAAACCAGCACAAAATCACGACCAATTTTTAACCAGCTCTCTTTGGCTGGAATGAAGTTCACATAACAGGAACGCCAAGAAGTGACACAAAGCACAGCTGTCCTCTGTGTAACAAACACTGGTGAATGCTGCAAACAGCAGGAAAAAACACAAAAGCTGCACCCACAGGAGAATAGATGTCATGAGCAAATCTTTCACAGCTTCCTGGCCTGAAATCCTCAGTAATCCAGGACAGCGCACACAGAATGCCAGGAGAACCCAAACTCACCAATGCTTTTAAAGCTTTTTATGCATTAGTTCTGTGATGAAATTTTCTGAATTCTTAGCTAGTATTCTGTGCCAAGTGTCGTGTAGAACTTACCCTACTGTTGCAACCAGCGCTTAAAAGAAACGGGGAGGGGAGGAAGTCATCACTGCTGCTATCAAGCATGAGACTTTGGAACCAGTTTCCATATGGTGCAAGAGTTCAAAAATTCAAGACATGGGGGGAAGAGGATGGAGCAAATGCTGTCCTTGAACAGTTTTATAATGGATTGGTGAAAAGGCAAAGAGATGCTTTGTGTTGCAAGAGTGGCGTGGTGGGTCCCACAGAGCATGTATGCCCTCCATAGCCTGTCCTTAAGAAGGCAATGCATCTCCCCTTTCCAATGGAAAAGGGAGAGCTGGAGCATGGGAGAACCAGCAAGAGAGGGAGGGACAGATCGCAGAGAGAGGGGAAAAAGAAGAGACCATTTTATGATACTTGGTATAAGCCGTGGACATACAAAGAAACACCAGAACCAAAAATCAGTTGTGTGGAAGGAGCAAGGTGGAAAATAACACTGCAAACTGTTATTTTTCCTTCATCCACTGCCAGAGACATAAATCACAATTTAATGGCAAAGGAAAGGGCTGTGCCAGACCCTTTGGACAGAGCTTTCACCTCTAGCATGGCATCAGCATGCACAGACCTGAGCGAGGACTGAAAGTACCAATACATTTTAATGCCCATGGGCTCAGCCAGCGTGGTAGCACACAGACTGTGGCCCTGCCAGTTTGGAGGGTTTTCAGGGAGGTTCTGGGCATCTTCAGAGAAAACAGCCAGTCCCCCTGCTTGCGCTCCACCAGCAGAATACAGGCTCTTGAAGCAGACTTGCGTGTGCCCAGCACCAAGCCAAACGGCCCATCCTGCCCTCACACCACTGAAAGGATAGTCTCATCTATCAGTTTATATAAAACTAACTCACAGCACAGGCCGATATAAATCGGCACTCTCTAAATGCAATTAAAACAAGTCAACTAGGTATAAGTGTGGCAGAAAAAACAAGCTTTGGCTTGCGTGCCTCAGCTCTTCAGCGAGCAGCTCTCAGCAGCAAGGGAAGGAGATGCAGCAGCTGTGCTCCCAGGGCAGTGTGGGCAAGTGCCTGTCGTGCCACGCTCCCTCATACACATGGGGTTCACTGCTCCTGCCCCCCTGTCCTGCAGGAATACGACTTGAGGAGAGCTTCAACAACCCGGCTGCTCCAGTTACCTGGTCTCAGCGTACCACTTGCTTCACAGCCTTAACTCAAGCTGTGACTGATAAGCATCTCAACACAGCCTGCGAACGTGCCAAGTCACATTTAAAGGAGTGTTGAGTTCTCTAAACCAGACACAGTGCTGGTGCAGGACTGGCATTTTATTCTGCGTTTAAGACAACCTTATCGTGCCTGTCATTAGGGACAAGAATTGAAAGGAGATGAGGAAGAATTTCATTCTGTACTTTCTCTTCTCCTTTTATCAGGAGCCATCAGAAAGCTTTAGCACATCAGTGAGTTTCCCAGCCTCCCAAGACTTGCCATCCGTGGATCCGTACCAGCATCTGCAGACCACAAGTACCTATTACAAAGCTGGCCAAAGGGGTCAGCTTCAGAAACTGCATTCTTCCTGGCACGGCTTGTTTTCCAAAGAAATGTTTACTTAACATCACCATTTGCTTGAGCAGAAAGGTTATACAGCCAAATGGCTGGTGAGAGGGTGACTCCCTTCCCAAGGGCTCTGAGTCTTGTCTGCAAAGAGCTGAGTGTCCCCAGACCCTCCCAGGGGCTGAGGCCAGCCTGGAGAACAGCCTCCCTTCTTGTCCCATCTGTTAGTGCAGTAACCCACCCTTGACCCTGTTATTGGAATCTTATCTTCTCCTTCAACAGGCAGAAATTATTACAGGTATTATCTGTAGAGGTATCACAATTACATAGTTGGCCACAAAAGGATTATGCAGTCATTATTCCAGGTGATGCACAAACACCCGGCACTCACCCAGGCGGATTACATACGGACTGAAGAAAGGAATTCGCAGGTAAGTGTGACCACCAGACACAAGGATACCAGACAGGTAACAGCAGTAACCACAAATGCCACTTAAATCCCATCTGAAACCACATGGACAGCTGGATTTTCCTCAATTACCCTTTAAACTCCTGTATCGCCTCTGTTTCCATTGCTTCAGCAATAGCTCCTTTTTTGATTCCATTTTAGCTCAAACCAAACAGGCCCACACCACTTACCTGCCACTGTTTTGGTTTGAGAAGTCCTTTTGATGCCGTTACCTTGGATTTATTCTATCAATGCTGCATCTCACTCTTGAAACAGGTTATTTAGTTATTTCCAAGACTGCTGGTAGTAATTATGCAGTAACCAGAGCACAAAGATAAACAGCTATGAGTCCACAGCATAACAAAAGCTTGGATTAATTTGCTAATTATACATAAGTATTACTGGCCCAATCAGGTACACCATATCAAAAGCTTTAAATTAAATCAAATTGGGTTAATGCCTACTTTGCCTCCTGTGTAAGCCTCATGTAAAATGTTTCAGTGGCTCTAAGCCTTAAGAAATCCTCCCCATCAAAGGAGCAGAGAGCACTAATGGATCTATGTGGTCCAAGATGCCATCCTACATTGAACCCCACCGTACCCTGTGCCTGGAGACCACCAACCACCCCACGGACAGGCCAGGAGTGCTCCCACTCAGGGCACCTTGGATCAGTCCTGTTGGATCTGAGGCAGTCCCTGATACTGGACAGGGTTTGTTTCATGAGCTGTGAACATCCCACACGGAGGTGGAAGCCAGCACCTGATTTTCTATGTATGATCCATGAAGCAGCCCGGCCTCCCTCTCCCATGGCTTCAGAGGCAAACGCTTCTGCTTGGAAGCCCAGAATCGAAATTGATCGTAGTTTATACAAAGGGAAAACGTAAACAATTCCCCCCAGATATTAAGAAACTGTTCATGCTTTTGTGTCATATGCTTGGGTGAGTGTTTGTCTCTATAACAGCCTACCTATACCTAACCTAAACTGCACCAGGACAGAGCTGGGGTTTCAAAGAGAGGCTCACCTTGGAGGAAAGAGATGTGATCCCACTAGCACAAACCAGGACCATTTAAAAAGGGAAAGAACTTGGAGCAACACACCTTAAAATGCTCCTTATTCTTCGAAGGAGACTGGGCTGCGTCTGCAGCTGCTGCTGCCAGCACTGCCATGCCACAGGGATCTGCAGTGAGATCTCCTTAGGCTGGTGAAGTTGCAGTGAGCTGCAGAAATGCCCCCACCATTCCCAAAGAAAACGCTGATACCACATTTTCCCAGGCTGAGAGGGCAAAGCTTTCTATGCAGTGCCACACAGGGCAGGACCTGGAATCCAGCACTAGGAGCTAGCGGGGGAGTACAGGTCCAAAACAGAGCAGCCTTCAGTGAGGGAACTTTGCTATAAAGTGGTTTAGCTCCCATGACCCTTCTTCCTCACAAGCACTGCTGCCTGGAAAGCTCATATAGGACCTGCTGCCATCAGCCTCAGCTGCAGCAGATACTGCCCACTGCACTGGCCCTGTGAGGGGGGTCTATGTCTTATCCATGGGAAAATTAAAAGCCACGGCAACTGACAGACAGCACAGTGCAAAGTTATTGGAGTTTTTGCTAGGATGAAATACAAACCTGGCAGCAACAACACGTATATCTTCAACACCACGAAGAAGTGCTCTGCTTTCCTTTCGGCATTCTGAAACTGCCTGTGAACACAGGGTATATGTACTTTGAGACCCTCACGCCCTTGCAGCAGCTGTTAGTGCTGCAGTTCAGAGGACGAGATGTTATTCTGACAGTTTGCTGTGCTAACCCTGATTTCATTAGCCTGGCAGAAGCTTGCCAGCGGGAGCACAAACCCTCCAGAGCCACTGTGCCAGGGAAACGAGGACAGAGATGCAGCATGCTGAATGGAGCCATGAGGAAGAGGAAGATACAGCATTTCCCATGGGAATGAGGGAGATGTCATTTATCTCTAAGACAAGACTGGTGCAAAACTCACCTGCTGGCCAGGAACAAGTCATGTGGCTCCCTGCCTGACCACCACACCAGCCCAAACCTTTGTTACCCTCCGTGCAAGATTTGACTGCACAGGCTTCACAGGCAAATAAACCATGGCCAAGGCTGAGCCTCTTGCTACCAAAACCCTGCATCATCCACTGCCAGTGTTGGGGCAGCTGCGCTTTTTCAACTTTATTCATTCCTCCTCACTCTGCACTGATTCCAGCAGAGATTATCCAGCCCCCAGCAGAAGACACACACGGCTCCTGCCTTTTTACAGCACTCACAGCCGGACTCACTTTCACATGTACTTACTTTTGTCTTTTTTTAGTTTCTTTTGCCAAGCCCTCAACTTCTTCATAAAGTCCCCAAGTAAACTATGGAGCAGATGATAATTACCACGCTCCCCAAAAAAAGCTGTGAGCTTTTGAAAGCAGAACAAGCACAGAAGCACGAGCAGCTGCCCTGTGCTTATTAAAGGGAAAGTCTAATTGTTCATTTTAATTTTTGCTCCCACCAGAGCTCCTCAGGCTGAGCACTTGGACATGACACTCCAGCGATGCAAAACCCAGCTGAGCCCACACCAACCACCTGCGGCCAGGGTCACCACCCCCATTCTCCCTTCCATCAGCTGCGGCCATTCCCTAGTGCAGTAACACACTCTGCCGTGATGAGAGGTGCCGAGGCAGCGTGCCCACTGGTTTATGATGTATACCTATTTCACAGGGACAGGTAGTCTCCTTCTTTGAGGTTAATCCATCAGAAAAAAACCCCCACGCTTTTCATTGAATCCTTCTTCTCAAACAAACCCTTCATCCTCTGCTGTACCTCTAAATACTTTTCTATCTCTATGTTAAAAGGCATTTCCTATCTGTATTTAGACCAGAGCTTCAAAGCCCAGGCAGTATTTTTCTGCCTATACACCATCAGTTTCAGCTCGGCTCATTCCCCACGCGTCTGGCTCACAGCCGAGCAAGGCGCACGGCGAATTTTAACTCGATCTCAACCACCGGTCCGTGCTTCAAGCGCAGCACCCCGATTCCTGCACACTGACCGCAGCCGAGGGAAAGGGGATAACAGAGGTGTAATGAAACGGGATAAATACAATCAGCCGTGAGGGGACGGCGGGGAATTCCGAGAGCTGAGCGCTGTATTTCCGGCACAATTCCAGCTAATTAGGCACAAGAGGCAGCACCTCGGTTACGGCTCGGGGAGCCTCCGACAGCGGAAATGTGAACCAAGCCGGGGCACCAGGGCCAGAGGCGCTCGGACCCGCTGCGAAGCAGCTGCGGGCGGCGCGCGGGGTGTCGGCGCCATGCGGGTACAGGATACTGATAGATACGGTGCAGGGTCAGCGGTGACAGAGGGATGACGGATACGCGATGCGGAGCACGGGGCGCCAGCGGGACACGGGTACTCACCGGACATCGCCGTAGGCGCCGGCGTAGCCTTCGGTCCAGGGCTCCAGCTCGCTCTTGATGCAGGCGGCCGGGACGGCGAAGGGCGCCCGGCCCGCCGGGTACCAGGTGTCGGCGGGGAAGTCGGCGGTCTCTGCGGCCAGCCCGCGCCCGAGGGGCCCGGCAGGCAGCTCGGTGCAAGGTCCGTACAGCGGCACCTCCTCGGTGAGAAAGGCGGGCCAGGGCGGCGCGGGGCCCGGAGGGGCCATTTCGGCGCCGTAGCGGCACAGGTTGCCCCAGCTGCCGCCCGCCGCCGACCCCGGCGGGCTCTCCAGCTTGACGCGGGCGGGTGGCAGCGGCAGGCGGAGGCCGGGGGACGACCGCGCTGCGGCCTCCGGCGAGCCGTGATAGAGCTCCGGCCCGGCGGGCGCATTGACGGCCAGGGCAGCCCCGGCGTCCGCGAAGGCGGCCGGAGCGGGCGGCGCCTGCGGCGGGTCCCCGCCGGCCGGGCGAGGGGCACGGGGCGGCCCGGCGGGCAGCGCGAACATGCAGTCCTCGCGGGTCAGTGGCTCGGTCGGCGCCTCCAGAGCCAGGCCCATGGAGGCAGACACGGCCCTGCAAAGCTGCCTGGCGCTGTCGCCCAGCGGGTCCTCCTTGGGCGCCGGCTCGGCCTCGGGCGCCGGCAGCAGCGGCATCGATCCCGTCTCGCCCAGCAGTTCCCTCAGCTCGCCGGAGCAGGGAAAAGAGGAGCCCATGGCAGGGCCGCCGGCCGGCAGCGCTTTCCCGGCGTCGCGGGGCTCGTGGGGTGGCAGGCAGGAGGGCGAACCCGGCGGCCGGGGGCTCGGCGGACTGTGCTGCTGGCCGGCGCCGGGCTCCTCCCGCTGGAAAGCCTCGCATACGCTCTGGAAAAGGCTCTGGAAGGCTCCGCGGAAGGTCCTGCCGCCCGCCCGCGGGTAGACGCGGCCAACCCCCACCTGGACCTCCATGCCCGCTGAGAGTGGGGCAGCAGAGGTAGCAGCGGCAGGCAAGGCGAAGCCGGAGAGCCCCGGCAGCAACTCCCCAGCCGCCCGCCCGCCGTAGCCGTTAGGAGCAGCGCGGCCCTGTGGCGTCCATCTCCGCCGAAGGGGAGGACGGGGCGCTCGGGGCGCGGAACAGGCAGCAAAAGTTGCAGCCGGCAGAGCGGGCAGGTGCCTGCGAGAGCGGGAAGCGGGCGGTGGAGGGAGGCGGAGCCACGGGGGGACCGCCCCGCGCCGCCGGGCCAGCCCGGGAACTCTCCGGTGTCCCGCTATGGGGGGAAGCGCGCTCGCCTTGCCCGCGGCTCTGCGCGGTGCGGCTCCCGCTCCGGGCTGGGCGGCGAGCGGAGCCCCGCGGCGCTACCCTGGAGCAGCGCGGAGCCGCAGCGCCGCCGCCGGCGTCTGCTGCAATCTGTGGGCTCGGCGCCTTCAGCGGGGCTGGCCCCGCGGGCGGAGAGGGACGGGACGAGCAGTCCGTGATATCCCGTTCTCCGGTAGGCGGCCCCGGCGAGGGGCGCTGCTCTCCGTTCGCGGCTCCGCCTGCCCCGGGTGGTGCGGTGCGCGCAGTTGAGCGGAGTTAGCAGGAGACGCTCGGTTTCGCTGTGCGCTGCGACGTGGGGGCTTAGCAGCTCCCTCCGCGCGAGCCCTGCTGAGGCTCCACCGACCCTTCTGCCTCCTGGGCACGGGGGTTGTGCCCCCCTCCCCGTCCTGCGGCGACCGTCCCCATCGAGACCCAGCAGACCGGTGTACCGCCACCACCCTGGTCACGCACCAGGCTGACGATGACCTCGTCAGCAGGCATGATTAGTGTAGGACCTGCCACAAACAAGGCTTGAGCTCCCCTTGCTGGCCCTTTAATTAACAGTCCTCAAGCAACTTCTGGTAGGCGCCATTCCCAGGCAACCCGGTAATGGAATCAGTCATTTGAGGTAGCTTAAAATAAGCCCATTAATTTCAACCCCTTTGGAGATAAAGTAATAACTTCTTGTAAATGGCGAAGTGGAGCCAGTCGGGAAAATGAAGACTCCTATGCAGGCCTTTAAAAGCAGTTTTACAAGCTGTAGAAGAATAAAAATCCCAAGTACAGCCAAGTGCAATCTGTCAGCGTGCTCTGAGCGGCTGGAGCCCCGCGTCTATCGGCAGCGTGGCTGGAGAAGGCAATTTATGGAGAAACCCAGTGGGCTTTCAGTCTGTATGAAGCTCATAGCCGGTTTTTGATGACGTGTAATATAGCACCTAAAGTGATAGAGAAGCACGGCTAAAAGATGAAGCAAAAATAGAGGGATGCACTTAATGTGCGCAGGGTGACTGTGTAAACCGTCGCAGGTCTCAGCGTTCCCACCTGCGTTGCCACGGAAGGGCCTGGCTGCAGCTCGGGGTGAGCTCCCTCACGGCGCATGGCCCCAGGCCTGCGGTGACAGAGTAAATCAGAGTGAATCATAGCAGCATTGAACCAGTGGCTGCAGCTGTGGGTGAGAGGGGATGGAATACGGCAGAAGAGAATTGGAGAGGTGTTTCAGATGGATGTAAAGAAACCCATGGAGATGAGGAGGACATTTGTGTGGCCAACTAATAACCACGTTACAAATTGCTCCTCACCTACCCACATGGGGAAAAGCGTGCATGTAGGAGGTCTTTTCATGGGGTAGGCTTGTTAGAAGTGTCTGCTACTGAACCAAGGTTGTGTGCACCACTTTTCAAAGAGCGGGTATAAAGCCTAAACTGGATTTTATGAAAGATTAGTACCATTAGCTCAAAGAATGTCTATTTCTTGGACACTAATAAGTGTGCATGCTCACTCTTCTCACCAGCTACACAGTACCAACAATGCTCCAGCTTTACCACAAATCTGCTCAGCTCTTCAGAAATGAGGGCAAAGCCCTTGAGGCACAGACCCAAGATTCACGGATGGATCTGATTATGCTAGCCCCTGTAAATGATGCATATTCCCCCCTCCCCATTCCACAAAATTAGCTGTTGCCACAAATCCATGCTGGTACTTGCCAAGTTGATGCAGATCCCGGTGTCTTTGCTCATTCGGTCCTCAATAATTGTCAGGACATGGACTCTGGAAAGCATCAAGGGAGGATTCTCACAATTGCCATAAAGAAATGTATTGAAAAAAGCTGAGGATAGGAAGTGCACTGTAACATCCCTTAGGAAAGAGATGCTTTGTTTTTTAAACAAGGCGGGGTGATGCACACTTGTGATTCTCACAAGCTGCATCAGAGCACTGTTTGGCACCACCGCTTCCACCCAGGAGGACATGCCCTCCATTCCTTCATATATGCTGGAATCCCTGTGAGTGCTGCAGACCCCAGTGCAAGCTGGACTCTTTATGTTCAAGTTCTGCCTGGGGCTGGGTGTATGTGTGCCTGTGTGTGTTTTCCCTGGTTCCAGGTTGGAATCTGTCCTGCTCTCTCCTGTCCTTGCAACATCTGCCCTGTGAAGATTTTCCCCCAGCCTGCAGCTTGCTGCCAGACTTTGGGAGATTCTAATCATGACAGACGGCCTGAAGAAGCTAGTTCCATTCCCTTTCCTTTTCATTTCCCCTTTCCCTTTTCCTTTCTTTTTCTCTTTTCTTTTCCCTTTCCCTTTTCCTTTCTTTTTCTCTTTCCTTTTCCCTTTCCCTTTTCCTTTCTTTTTCTCTTTCCTTTTCCCTTTCCCTTTTCCTTTCTTTTTCTCTTTTCTTTTCCCTTTCCCTTTTCATTTTCCTTCCTCTTGCCAGCATTTTGTTTCCTGGTATTCACATGTTTCTTCTTAAAATTATTAAATGTCAATGGTTTATGGGTGCATATGTCTGTGGCTGCACATGCTATTTTTTTAAGGCTTTATGTATTTGAATCTTTATACTTGGTTGATAAAGAAAAATCAGCACTGCCAATGCACAGAGGTGTTTTACTCGCAGTTACTGTCTTACCAATATTAAAGTGTAACTTTCTGTAGTGTTTCAAAGTTTTTTTACTAGTTTCTTGGGATCTGAGTCAAATCCTTACCATAAAATCACTTCCTACAGCTTAGAAGCCGACTGCAATCTCAGCTTACATCTTAAATTTCACACACTGGATTCCAACGTGGTAAAACAGGCATCGTTTATAGAAAGACCAGGCAAAACTGACGCAAATGTGGGTTTTTTCTGCATGCAAGTGAAGCTCTAGCTTTGATTATTGAACTAGTGAAGACTGGGCAGCAGCACACACCTACGTGTGTTCCAGAAAAGCTCCGTGCTTTTGCGCGAGGCCGTGCTTTTCTGCAGCTCAGAGCTGCAGGACGTGTTACAGGTTGTTTGCTTGGACCTGCTGTGTGGCTGTTGGTGTCAGAGGTGGAGATATTCATGCGTCTGATTGCATTTTATTACTGAAGTGTTAAGGTGGGCTGAAGGAGTTTTGTTTCATTTTACTGTCTTGTAAATCTGGAATTGTTCTGTTCTAACACTCCAGTGGTATTTGGTTTTATTTATTACGAATAAGAGTAAGAATTATAATACATGGTTTTCTGTTATGTAAAATATCGTTAAAGCCAGGAATTGGGGTGGACATCCAGCCTAAAAGCACTGCAGTTTTGGTCAGATGAAGGTGTTTGCAGCAACATATGGATAAGATGACTGTTCTGGTCGTGTGTCACCCAGCTGGTGGCACCAGTTCTACCTTGGCACGGGAGCTGCCAGCGTGGCGCCCTGCACCATACCCAGCCCTTGGTTTTCTAGCTGAGTAATGCACCATTTAGGTAAAAAATTAGCTGGGAACAAAAATAGATATTTTTTCACAGATACATGTGACTTTTATAATAAAATAACAGCTCTAAAATCCAGCTTATCTGAACAGTTGAGAGCGCATGTCCTTCCGAGTTACCGCAGCTTTTAGCTGGGAGAGAAGGGGGAAGGAGGGGATGATGTGGTGGAAGGATGGCGTTGCCAAACCGTGTACCTCCATGGCCTGGAGCTGACAGCTCTGGTGTGTGTGCTGGGTGAGTGGGCAGTGCAAGGCCACGTGCCATCAGGATGCCATGGGCCCCGCTGATGGCAGCTTCTACTGGGCTATTCTCCTGTATCCTGGCATCACTGGGATCCATTCCCTGCCCCTGCTTCCTTTGCTGTGCAGGCAGGAGGAGGTAAAGCTGTTAGCTGGGTTTGTTACCCTCTGTATGTGAGCAGCATAGTGGCATGGCAATACCTGGTGTTCTGGGAGACGTGGGTCTGTGCAGTGGGGTAGGGGAAGCAAAGAGCCACAGATAAAGGAGGTGTTTCCAGAATAAAACATGTGAAGTGCACAGAGTGATTTTAAGAGAAGCATCACCTTTTCTGTTATATATAAGTGGTTTACATCAGTAAAGCTAAATGCATATTGATTTTTATTCTTTAATGAGACCCTAGATTCATAGATTCAAGTCTAAACTTAATATAATTTATAATAAAGTGAGTTAAATATGAAAACATCATCTTATTCCCTCTGTTTGCTCCCAGGACTGTAAAGGCATTTTTGTCACATGCCTGGTGGAAGTCACTACTTGAGCATCTGAGGCTGAAGCTCATTGACAAGTTAAATCGTCATTTCTATGAGCCTTTTTAAGGGTCAGAGGAAATTTTTCGGTTTAGTTGGTTTGAGCAGTTCAGTTAAATCCTGCGCTCAGTGCCGGGACAGGCAGGAGCCCTTCTGCCTCTGTCTTGGGGTCAAAACGGCCTGCGAAGGGATGACCTCTACCACCTCTAAAATGACATCTTCACCTCTAAAATTGGGGAGAAGACAGGGACCACATGCAATTGATGCAATGCTTTACATATGGACAGCACTTTATCTAATACAGTAGTTTTTCACATCTAAATAATAAAGCTGTTACATTCTTAGAATTTAATACCATTTTCTTTAACTGTAAAAAGAATCTTCAAATTCTGCATGTCTGTTTTAACTGATTTTAAATGCAGCTTGATGCAGCACACAAAGTGAATAATTGCACTGTAATTGGCCTACACAACGAAGCCAATGGTGCTGTTGAAATGTGGGGAACTCTTTGGTCGAGGAGGATTACTGGGCGCTGGTTCAAGACTGTGACTGCTTAAAAACATAAGTGCAGTTCTACAGGGGAAACCTGGCCATGCCAAGTTAGGACAGGTCTGAAGAAGAGCTAGCAAATAACTGATCTTTCCCGGCACCTGCGCTCCCCATCCTAGCAGTTCATAAACCAAGATTCAACTCTCTGCAACTTTTGCTGCATGCAGTTTGCAACAGTGCAGTTTGAGCAGTGGGCTGGGTGCAGATTTGAAGGACGGATAAGAATCTCCAGCCAAAAGCGATGGGGAAAATAGGGAAATAGGTACCATACCATGTGCCTCCCCTACGCTCAGCCACATACTGTAGGGGGGTCAGCTCTACTTTCTAGCAAGCAAGTTCATTCCCATGGCCACAGTTCAGTGCTTTGCCTCTCATTGAAATTGGCAGCTACAGCTCTTGGAAAAGCATTAAAATAAAATTTAAAAAAAAAAAAAAGAAGAATAAATTGAAATGAGCATGGAGTTTTGTTAAAATTTACAACTTACTCATACTGTAAAACACTGAGCTGCCAGGAAGAATTTCAGGTTAGTGCCAGCCCACTGATTTGCTGAGATATCACCCCTGGGAGGAACTGGATGGGAATTCATTCTTTCACAGAACCACCTTTGCTGTCCCCTCCATGTCTCCTGGATATGTTGGGTATCTCCCTTTGCTGTCACTCTTTGAGTGAGCAGGTAGGCAGGCAGTGAAGGACAGGGTGGCTCTACCATGGAAGCAGCTGGTGGGAGTAGCCAAGAGGGCCAGAACGTGGAACTCCCACCCAGCCAGGGCAGGGCTGCTGAAAGCACAAGGGCAGCCCACACTGGGGACCTCTAAGATGCTTGGTTCCACTGTCAGCATTCAGCAAAGGTGGTGGAGAGATCAGCACCAAGCTCTGGGTGCAGGGTGGCTGCTCCCACACCTCACCTCACTCTCCCTCTTCATGGTGTTTTGTCAGCAGGATGCAGGGATTTTTCACATTTTAGGTAACTTCTGACTTACCTTGGGGGGACATACACTGCAGTTATAAAAGCAGACTAATTCGAATGTGTTTCTGAGATGAGAAGGAAAAATCAGTGGAAATACAGAGGGATTAATCCTAGTTCAGGGAAGGTTCGGATCTGCAGCCTGTAGGAACTTCATCTCTTTGATCAAATAGGTAGAGGATTGTCAGACATCTCTGCTTTTCCCATTCCTGCTGTTCCCCTGTTTGTGAGCAGTAAAATGCTTTACAGCCCTTTGCAAACAGAACCTCGGTGCAGACTGGGAAGAGAGAGGCGGTGGTACTGCTAATGGTCCCAGTTTTCCACTCAGAGGGATGCAAGGTGGCTGTGCAGCAGCGTGACCTGTGGCCGTCAGATGTGAGCCAGGGGCTGGGAACAGCACTCGCAATTATTTTATCTTTCTTGTGCTCTGACTCCAGGCTTTTTCCACATATGGCTTATGGCAAATCAGTCATGGTTAGAGGAATTATTATCTATCTGTGTATTTCATATTTCTTCTTCCTGTCAGTCCCAGAGGCGGCTTGCTCGATAAACATAGCAGGATTCTTCCAACTGTCAGGACTGCCGAGTCAAATAAGGATGAAAAAGTTCCACCTCTCTTTTCTCCCATATCCCCCCACCCTCCCTGAGGGTGAAGGAACGCAGAGTTCAAAAGCCCACCTTTCCCTAGCAAAGTTGGCCTCTGCTTTCCAGAAGGCAAAGGAGAAAGCTGCGTTGCAGGCAGCGGAGGCAAACAAAAGATCCTGAGAGAACAGTATGGAAAAGAGCTTGTTCCCTGGCCCTCCTCTGCTGTGGGCATTGGGCAGTGTTTTGAAGGTGGCTTATTCTCAACCTCAACTTGATAGTTTTGAATTTTATTTTCCCATTCTCTCTACAACATATACTGAGCTAATTCGTACTGTTTGTAAATATCTTTTTAAAGGGTGAATTTTAAAGTCCCCTACAGATCTTTATAAGGGACTTTCACGGTAGGCTTAGGTTTGATCTATGGATATCATTGAGAGTTCTGTTTAGGTAAAGTCAATTTAAATGCATGAGGAGGAAAACAATAAAATATGCTGGATTTGGTTCTGCGTTAGTGAACAGGCACTTTGCCTGACTTCATCTTGAGCAGCATGAGATCTGATTAGGGCAGGGGAGATGCTAAATGACCTGATCCAGCAAATACTTCAGTATGCTTTCATCTTTAAATATATAAATAGTCTCACTGAAATTTACTCGTGTGTAATGCTAAGTATTCACTTAAATGCTCTGATGGATCAGCAGCAAAATGATTATTTATGAAATGCTGTCAGATGCATCAGACACCAAGAAAATACTTTTTCTAATAAAATCCTTTGGCTCAAAGTATCCTACGTGACTGCTCAGAATTGCAGCAAATAACGTCTTTCAGACAGAGCGGGGCCATTCCATCAGAAGTTTGTTTCTAGACTCAAGATTAGAGCTGGTTTTCTCTTCTTTTGGTTTTCCTGAAAATATCCTCACCAGGTGATGTTTAAGGGCACAGATCTGCAGCCATTGAGAGCTCAAATGTTGTCATAGCCCTGTGGGAGCTTGCCAGGAGCAGTATCAATCATTTTTTGCCATAATCTCTAGTAGAGTAAGGTCAATGGCACGCAGCTCAACCGTTTTGCTTCCATTGATTTGAGGCAGGTTGGAGGCATAATCCATTAGCCAGTTGCTTACAGTATTGTCTTTTGTGCAACTCCAGCTATTGGATTATTAACCGCTTTATGATATAGCTGTGGAAGACCTTCCTTATTAATGCCCCATAAATGCTGAAATAATGAAGTCCTTTCCAACCACAGCAGCGTGTATTGGAAAATGGAGAATCGTTCTTTATTTGAAAAAAGGCAAATAGTCAGAAACGATCTGGAACACCACCAGCACTCTGCTCTGTGGCTGGGGCAAAGGCAGTGCAATTAGCCAAAGGTGCTTCCAGCCTTGGTGCCAGAGCTTGTCTGTGCGTGTATATGAACTTGTTACTGTGCTCACCTAATTGTAGCAGGGAAGCGAGGATTCAGTGGCAATAAAGAATATGTCATCTGGGGAAAAGAAACATGCAAGTAAGTGAGAGAGATCTTATTTGTACCTCTTCTGGATGCTGTAGCTGAGGAACCATGATCTGAGCTGGTGATGAGCTATTAAGCTCCGGGGAGCTGGTAGAGCAGACACCTCAGAGACCTCCTGCCAGTCAGTACCTACAGACAGGAATGAAGCAGAAGTCCGCAGGAAACCAGGCTTTGTTATTTCCACCCACAGCTCTTCCTCATTATTTGATTGAGTCTGTTATTCTTATCTTGCCTAATGCTACACAGATGTAGCGCAGTTCTTAATGTTTTAAATATTTCTGCCAATTGTATCAGTCCTGGTCTGCTAACTTTGCCTTTTCTTGTCCGATAGACGTGTGAGTTCATGTGGGAGCGTTAAGAGGCTTTAAAACCTGTCATTTTTGCAGATGCATGCGAAGAAAAATGTTCTCACTTTCATCTATTTTAATTCTGAATGGTAAGAATGTCTTGCACTTCTTGCTGCTCAATGTGTTGCATCCCTCTGATTTAGGACCATAGGTTACTTAACATTCCCCTGTATCTCTCCTTGATGTCCAATGCTCTCACTGCTTTTACCCCAGAAGGCCCAAACCTTACGTATTCTTGCGAGAGAAATTGCCTATCTCCTTGCCACTGCCTTCAGGGAGTTTTGATCAAGCTTATGACACAGATTAGTGAGAGGATCCTGCCCTGCTCATGTCACACTGTGTGCCTTGTCCCAGTGCTGGGGGATTGATTAAGCATCATTACCTCTCAAGAAGAAAACACTTGGGAGAAGATGAGTTTGATTGATTCTTGGCATGTATCACGATCCACCAGCCAGTGTCTTCCCAGGAGCAGCAGTAGACCAGTAGTATCCTTGCACAGAGAGCAGTAGACCTGCACAGTGGCTTTCAGATGCCTTTGTTCACGTTTTGAAGCAAATCTCACTTTTTTTAGGACTAAGCAGGTTTTGTAGGTAATATTTCTGGAACAGTTATGATCACCTGAAATGTTATTCTTCTCTTTGCCCAAATTCATCCATGTCACCTCCAAAGAATCACTGACAGATTTTTAACTCCTACAAGTTGTGGGTAGGTTTTCAGAGCAGCCTGTTCATGCACGTTAACGAAATCACTGAAGTGCTCAGTCCATTTGATCAAAGGCAATCACTGCAGTGCTGAGAACTTTTAAGAAACTTCATCCCTAATGAGGCACACATTTGTACCATGAATCGTGTCTTACACAATTGCGTTTTCACAGACTTTGAAGATCCTCAGGAGCTGGTGAGGTAAGTAGTACATATGGTTGTGACTCCTAAGTTCCTGTATGAAATCTGGTCCAAGGCAGCAATGCTGACAGATTAATTTTCCCAGTGTACAAACAGAAGAAGCCTGGGATAAGGCCACTTCCATTACCAGACAGGGATGACCACCTAAGGTGAGATACCAGAGGCTGATGGAGATTCATTTGCTCCACTGAAGTCCATGGGCGCTTTGCTGCAGCCTTCAGGAGACCAGAGTTCCATCCAAGCTTAAACACATAGTTGATGTTAAGTTGCTACTGCTTGCTTGAATACTCTGAGGATCTCAAGGAAGCATCAGAACATTTCCCTTTATCTGAAGTTTCTAATGTTATTTGTCTTTGCCCCATCCTAGCAGGTGCAGCCCTTCCTCAGTATGTCCCAGAGGTCATTTTTAAGTTCTTATTTCCATCACTGCTATTTAAAGACCCTTCAACATATCTGAAGAATATCCCAAAGATGTGCCGTGGCTCAGCTGAGAGTGTGATTGAGGGGATTAGGTTGTGTTGATTGTAGCATGATCTGGGTGGAAACTACCCCCTGGAAACTTCAGTAAAACAATGTCTGTATCATGTTCTTACAGTACAGGTCACAAAACCCCTGATGCAATGTCCTAGAGGTGTAAGACTTTGCACAGTTTACTTTGTAAACATTTTCACTGTTAATTAGACACTGAGGAGTCCATTTTTTCAGTAGGCAGATATGTTGTATGACTGAAGAAGTAGTTTAATGTGACCTAGATCTGAAACTTGAGGCAGTGGGGCACACTTGCTCCTCCACTAACGTATTTTGCTTTTCCTGAAGCTCTGAACAGCAGCGCACACAGACTGGGGCACTGGAAGCCAAACCTCGCTCAGGACAGAGCTGGTCACTGCTCCAGGCAGTGGATCAGCTGCTCCTTAGAAGGAGGAGCAGCAATGGAGGATAGCTATACAGATCCACTACACAGAGCTTGCTGATTACACAACATAAGCCAGCAAGAAACTGTGAATCTCCCAAATGCCATGGCAATGTATTTAAGCTGCATATAAGGAGAACTGCTTTTTCCAGTTTTTGCCCTTCAGTCCCCTTATCCATCTTTCTTGCTAAAAAACATTTGTCCAGGCAATCTGTGATCCAGACATCAATAAGCAAGTGACCACATGTGCACTTTAGTCTAAGTACACTGCATTGAGATAACCTGCATCACTCTTGTTCCAGTTTTAAAACATTCCTCTTGAATCTTGAGTTCTCTCTAGTCTCCCCACCTACAGTCTTTTCTGAGCTCCTTGCCTCCATTTGCTTAGCACTGAGCTCTTCCTGCCAAGCACTGCATGGGTGGCATGTAAAGCACCTTTGTCCTTTACCAAGCAAGGCAAGCTTCTGGAGCGGATAGTTTCTGTCTCTTCTGTTCTTCTCCATAGGTGGCTTCTTTGCTGACTTAATACAACCCCAGAGCAGCTGCAAGGTGCTGAAAATGCCAAGCAGCTGCATCTTATTCCATACTGCAGACCATACAATGGCTTGGAAGAACAGGCAAGGTGGATGAGATATGTTCTTGGCCTTGACCCTGCTCTGGGGAATCCGGGCCTGGCTGGTGTGCATGGCTGTCGTGCACTTTCCAAGGAACTGCCCTGACTCTCTGGAATAAGGAAAAAGCATGCTGGTGTGATAAATTCAAAGGAAAACTAGAATAGTGCATTCCCAAGGGAGAAGGTAGAGGAGAAAAGTGTTTGGCAAGGGAAACCTCACTTAGATGAGCTGCACAGGGAAGCCATAAATAGGATGGTTGTAATGCACAGGTGTGAAGCGATGTCTCCCCTCACCCTGCCCCCTGCCTTTCTGTGGGCTTTGGGGTTGGGTTTTTTCCAGTTATTTAAGCACAGTGATGGAAAACTCCAGCTCATCTGTAGGAGAGTTATTCACACGCAGCACTGACACATCTGGGCAGCAGCTGTCAGCTGCTTCTCACCCGCACCGCCTATTCTGAAATGACATCCCACGGAGGGGACACGACAGCAGAGCCCACTAATCCAAACCCAGCTCGTTCCTGTGGAAAGTTAAAATTATGGCGATTGTTGATTAGACCCACTTGAGATGATGAGCTTGTGGTGGAGTATCTGTTCACCAGAAGCAGCACTGACAGTCATCTGCCTCCACTGACCAGGGCTGGTGGTCAGCGTTCTAGCAGATACCTCAGGTCTCACCTGAGGTAGCAACCTCCTTGAGGTTCCTGTTGGTTTCAGGCCTTAAGCTTTTGAATTTTCCGCAGCATAAGGAATACCAGAATGCAGCAAGGGTGATGGGCTTCTCATGGATTGAGGTTCCACACCTTGAAGATTATAACTGAATTCTTCTTGTGCTGCACAGCAAGTTGTGCAATCTACAATACAGTTATCCAGAGTGAGCACTGCACAGAAAGAATGAAGAAGTTCAAGGACTGCAAAGATCACTGAGTTTAGGTGCAGATTGCCATAAAAAGATGTAATAGATTTTGTCCTGCTAATAGTAATACACTATTGACGTAAAATTACTGTATGAGTGGTATCGTGGATCTGAGGAGTCTCCAATGAATAAAAATAAAGTGGGTCAAAAAATCAGTCTTCTAGTGCATGAATCTGAAGTGACTAGGACAGATGTAGCACAATATCTTACCCTTAACAGAGGTGAGAATAATTGAAAGAAAACTCTGAGCAGCTGGATGGGTTTATGTTCACCACATGTTCTGCAGTACAAAAGTAACCTGCTGGTGAAATAGGTTTCCAGTGATTTGCCTCATGCTGCTCTTCAATTAATATTGAAAGGTTTTCATTCAGAGTACAGAAAATTGCTAGTGACATCATTACAGGGCAATGAATCTTGGCATAAGGAGGCAACAGAGACTTTGAGCCTTTCTGCATCCTGAGCAGTGTTTCTGTAATACTGTTCTCATGCGGAGCGATAGACTGTGTTTATTTCTTGGGCTTTATCTTTGCTGCTTCAGTTCCAGCCTTAATAACATGCAGAGGTGCACATGCACGCACATACAGACACAGAGACATACACCAGCGCAGGCTGGAGTTCTTTCAGCCCTATGAATGACAAGAACACACAAAAGGAAGCAGGTTTATGCATAGCTGATTTAGCTATCTGCTGACGTTGTGGGAGATACAGACAAAGCACTTTGTTTCCAGGTTTCTGTTTATCAGTAGATCTCCTGCTATCTGTACATAATGTATTTGAGTCTAGGGCCTCTGTAGCACTTTCCATCACTGGGGTCTAGCTGTCCCATTTACAATGCCCTAAGTCCAGTGTCCAGCAGGACGCTGCTGGTTCATGCAGTGCCCTACTGGCAGCATCCTTTGCCCTGGAAAGGCAGGTTGGGTGCAGGGGTCAGGTGGGAGCCCTGCCACGTTTCAGGCAGGTTCCTACTCTGAACAGTGATATAACTGTCATGCCAGGCAAAATAGGGCATGTCTGCCTTGTGGTGCACAGAGCAGCTGGTGTAGCAGGCACTGTATGGTTAGCAGGACTGTGCAAGCAAAACTTGCTCTGATACACGGTTGAGAAATGTCTTACAAGGCTTTAAAATCCAAAGTCTTAAAAAAGGCCTTAACTGTCAAAAGTAACCTACTCAAATTCAAGTCTTCAGTGCTCGGTTTGCGTTTGAGTGGCTGCAGTCTTGCCCTGACTGGGAGTGGACATAAGGAAAGCTGTTAATGGTTACAACCTCCCTGTTACCCATTAGTGGTGTGATCAGAGAACAGAAATGTTACGAAGCTGAGAGTTGGTCTGTGCCTTGCTCGATCAATAACCAAAATGTATTGACTTTGAAATTTTACATAATTGCATCTGTATTGCCTAAAGCCTCTTTTTGGGCTTTGTTCATCATGTGGTGTTCTGGGTATGTTCATGAACTGTTGTTGTAAGTTCATTTGGGGAGACTTTGTGCTTGTAAATGTCCAGAAACTGGCAGGTTTACTAATAAAAAAAAAAGAGAAAGAACATTTTTGTTGCTGTTACTGCAGCTCTCTATTAAACAAGAAAATCCTTCAGTACTTGCATGTGTTTGTATTCTGTTATTTTTAATACTTTCCCCTGAGGAATCCATCCTTTTGATATCAAGCCCTATTTTGAAAGCAGAGACTAGAAATGCTCTCTCTATCCAGTCAGATTTTGCAGTCCTGCTCTATCCTCATGGCAGGCTTTGTTAGCCTTGTGTGGCCCCCCTGCCCAGAAAGCCTCTTCGTTGCCAGATTCATCCTTCAGTCGCTCATCCCAGGGATCAGCCAGTCCCTAGTCCCTCTCCTCTGTAGATGTAGCAAGCTGCTGCCTTTTTACCGACCAAAGGGAGGCCTGGTGGTGTTGTTTCTTGTTCCGTTGCATCTGGAAGCCAAGCACCAGGTTTCATTCCTGGTGCCTGGTCTTCTTTCTTTCCCCTGAACAGGAAAGGATGTTGGCTGTAGCTGGCTGGAAGGGCAGTGGTTGGCAAGCCATGCCTTGGTAGCTCTATTAGTTCCTGCAGAACCACACTGATTTTACACTTATTTTGATGAATTTTGTTTCATGTTTTTTACTCCATCTATAAACAGTTGTAAATAAACTGATGTGGTGCCATGTTCTAACCTAGAGAGAGTCAGCCTGAAACACTAGTTTTCTCACCTTGTTTGCACCACACAGGCAACTCTTACCAAGCCAGGTATATAACAAAGCTGGTCCAACATATCAACACACACTTAACATTTCTTTCAATCTGGTACATTCTGTAATCCCTTGAAGCACACACTCTACAGTGTCCATCAGTTTTGCTGAAAGCAGAGGCTTTGGGATATGTACAAATGTGAAGCCAGCTACCTGGATTCAGAAGAGCTGTCTTGCTGTACAATGAATATTGTGCTTGCAAATCTGCAGCAGAAAGCTGGGCAAAACCTCCATGTTATTGAAAACACTGCTTAAAAGGAAAATGGAATTCCCTTGCATGAGCATCTGTCAGGTATCTGATTTCCTTGTTTACTATTTTCTCGGAAGCCAAGAGTTTCAACCAGTTATTTAGAGCTTCCTTCCCCTTTATTGGTGCTGCTCACAGCAGCTCATGAGGGGCATCTGTTTTTCTGCTCTATTGGACAAAATTCTATTTGGTGTTAACAAAGCAAAGTAAAATAGAAGCAAACAAAATGAGTACTCTATCTCCAATTAATTATTGTAGTTCAGGTCCTGCCTCGCACTAATCTTTGAGTGCCTTTAATCTGTGCTGTCTGCTGAACATGGCCTGAACTGAGTTGGTCTTCAAATGGTAGCAAAAAACCACAAAAAACCACCCCAAACTGAAATGTTTTCAGCTTTTTCAGCCTGGGAGAAGCAAGTTTAGTAGAAATGTGAGAAGCAGATGTCCCAAAGTCCACAGTAAAGCCAAGAAGGTGATTTTTCCCCTCGATGTCCACTGCAGGAAAAGGGAATGGCAAGTGGCTGTACAGTTTTTGGCAGCCAAAGAACCAGGCGCTAAGCTAGCAGGCTGCTCTCCCTCTTTTTCTTTCAGTGGTGATTAGTCCTTCGTTTCCCTTTTTTGACCTTCCTACAGCACTGCAATGGGTCTGTAATTCCTCAGTGGCCTCAATGCCTTTGGGCATTATGCTTTCCACAAGAGGAGTCTTCAAGCAGCTCAGCTGCTGTACTTGTATTCTTTACTGTGCTTACTCGCTGTCAAAGGCGCAGAGGTGTGACCATCCTGCTGTGTACCCAGTGGGGCTCGTAAAGTTCCCTGGCCCTAAACCTTAGTTGTCATAAAACTGAACTTGAGTGCAATGAGAAAAATGATCTGAACTGGCTGGTTTATGTGTAAGTAAATAATCCTGTTAGGCCTGGGAAGACAACCACATCTAGTGTTAGATCAATATGCCACCAGATAAACAACAAGGAAATCTTAATTGTCTGGGTATACTCTCCCGTGTAACTGATGTGCAAAGAGACAACATAGGCCAGGAAGGGAAGTCTGAGAGTGAGCTTTCTGTGTGTCTTTGAGCCTCCACAACATTTTGGGGTCTGAGGTTTATTGAGGTCCAAACCATCTGTACATTTTAGTAGAATCTAGCCACAGCTGAAGAATCGCAGACCTGGTTTAAAGGAGGATGTAACAGTGCTGCAGAGAAGGCTGACGTCTCACCCATTAGATTCTTGGGAAAAGAGATTTAAGAGCTCAGAAAAACAGAAATCACTTGCTTTTTACCACTGCTACTGCAAATATTTAAAGTCCTATTGAAAAATCCCAGCATATCTCCAAGGTATTGAGAAGGTCAGCATAGTATTTCCACAGGTAGGTTCAAGGATGTGCATGTGTCCTCCCCAAAACCAGTCACTCGTGCATTTAAGGCCATGGCCTTACGTCTCTAATTTAATAGCTTTCTGGTTTGAGCTTACGTATTTTGTGCACTTCAGTGACAGACTGACCAGACAATCTGTTGCAGTGCTGACTGTTTATGCAAGACTGAGCTGCCTGACCTCCTCCCCTCCTGACAAAACCAGCTTCTTTACTTTCTTTACAGTTACAGAATGTGCTGGCAATGCTACTGGTATCTGCTGCTTGCATCTAAGCACGTGAACAAAGAAAAAAAGGCAATAATTTGGCCTCTGAGGCCGCTTTTGTTGCTTATTTGCACAATCCATTGCTAATGGCTCATTGCATATGATTTCCATCACTAAATCTATTTCACATGTGATGGTGCCTAATGAGGGTAGTAAGGCTCTTACCCTCACTAGAAGAATGAGGAAACATAGTCATTATAAATTAACTCAAAAATATAAAGTAATTTAGATGGGCTACAAGCCAACAGGGAGGTAGACAGGTATCTTGCAGGTGTAGACAGGTATCTTGCAGGTGTAGACAGGTAAACAGGCAGACATGTAGATAAACCAACAGACATATAAGCAAGTAAGATATTAGCATCTAGGATCTTTCCACACTTTTCTGTGAAGCACTCTGAGACCTGGATAGAGAAATGCTATTATAGAGATCATCATGTTTCAGCAGACGCTGACATGCTGCAGCAGAGTTTTCTCCATCTATCCACGTTTCTAATCACTGAGCTAATGTAATGTGTATTTGGGCATCTGACTCCGCACGTGAGATATTGGAAATAATGGCCTGTTTTTCTTAGGATTTTCCAAACTACAGTTCTAGAGAGACAATTTCTTGTGAACAAGCAAGAGTTCTTTAACTTCTGTAGAGTTGCAATGAAACGTATCCTAAAATCAGTTTACTTTCAGTACCACAAAGTTATTGGGGTAGAGCTGACGGAAGAATTTATTGAGCTCTGATTTTCTTAATTTCTAAAAAGAAGCAGAGGCAGGGTAGAAATAGGGTTTGACTCAGTTAAACCCATTCTTTTGAAGTAAGTTCTTCTGTTTGACAGTAAAGTCAACATCTACAAAGATGATTTTTCATGAATGCTGTTGAAAGATACATTATGAATACCTGAAATACAACTCTAGTGCAAAAATTATTTTAGGGTGAACATGTAGGAAGACTTTTAATTCCTGCATAAATTGACAGCCTGTGTAGGCTGGTGACAGCAGGGAGTAAGTGGGCATTACTCAGCTGTGGTTGTGGTGCCTGCTGGAGCGTCCCATCCAGAATTTGGTTGTGTCTCCTCTGCCACTGGTGGCACCCAGCTCTGCTGTGTGAGAGAGCTGCCCATGCCCAGCACAGTGCCCTGCTGTTCCAGACTCATTCATTCTGAGATTGGCATATTAATACCTCATGTGTTATGCCTCAATCGTCATTTTAACCTGGCTTCATGCCGAGGTCTTTTGCCCAGAATTTGCATGTGTTTTAAAGTGTCGATTCTCTTCACTACCACTTCATATTTTTGTGTATGCTGTCTTTTACACAGCCAATGGCTTCTGTTTCAGCTGCTGATGCGAGTGGAGAGTGCTACACCCTGATCCTTGTTCAGGCCATCCCACAGTCATAATGTGTGGGAGCTGCTCACCACTCACTGTGCAGCTGTGGTGAAGAAATTAGGGGGAGGGCATGGACAGCGTGTCAGTAATGTGCAGGGTTACCTTTTGGAGAGCTCTCTGAGGATCAGTGACCTGCAACCTTGACTATACCTTACAGGAACTGGGTGCAAGGCCCAACGGAATGGAAGAAGTTCCAAGAATAAATGGAGGAGAGTAAATTAGCTGCCTTGCTGCTTCCAGTCTGCGGATACTGGGCTGCAAAGCTGCCTGGAACCCATACATTGTGCTCTGTGTGTGTACAGAAGTCGTCTGTCTCTGCAGTGAGCCAGCTAGCAATTTGCTTAGAGTACCCTGTGATATGGTAATTCTGACTCCATAATCTCCATTTATTCTCTGTTTCTGGCACTTGAAACAATTCTGGGAAAAAGGGCTAAATGGATAGGTCATTTCTCTGTTTATTTTGTTTTAGCCTCCCAATTCTTTTGCACTCTTAATGCTTATAAATTCAAATGGTCAATACTCAGTCTATACTACATTCTAAAATGGCTTGGTAAACATCCTGCGCTCAGCTAAAGTAAATTGCCTTCAGGCATCTTTCTTTATGCTGCTTCTCAAAGAAACCATTTTCATTTCTTTTTTCAGTTTGAAAATTAAATTAGCCTTATTTCTATAGACAAACGTTGCAATTGGGTCTGAGCTGTCAGGTGCTGCAGAATATTTTTCCCATTCTTTGTTATGGACATGAACATTTTTGCTGTTTGAAGTTTGCTTTCTGTCTTACTTGAATGGCGGAATAGAGGCCCATCTTCAGCAGGGACTGAGGTTTATAGCTGAAGGGGGCTGTTCTGACTTCTTACTTCACACATTCTTACAGCTTTCCATCTCCTGTTGGCAGGCGAGGAAGATCCTTGCTTGGTTTTTTTTCATCAGTGAGTACTTCTGCAGCCATGGCTCTTCTTTCTCTTAGTTTGTTCCCTGCATACCTCTGCAGGAAGAGTGCTGAACTTGTATTAAACACCAGCCACTGAGGAACTCCAGCCTAACTAAACTGATCTTTTCTTCCTTGTCTCCACTCCAAGCCTAAGCCCAGTCCATCAGGCCCTTCCTGAGGAAAATTCCAGGGGATATCTCCTTAGGTTTGTGGGTGGTTTCTCCTGATCCGTTGGAGGATTCTTCCCTGAGCCGTTCCTTCCACATTACCTTCAGAGGCACATTGCCTCCGCAGTGGTCTCTGTCACCTGGAGCTGTAAAGCTGACCTGAAAGTTTTCACCAGGGCAGCTGTCCCTATGGCATCATCTGGGCCAAGTCACAGTGCTTGAAATTAGCTATGGATATTCTTTACATATAATGAAGTCTCAGATATGGGTAGGAGTGCTCAGGGTGTTGAAGGGGATCTCTGTGCTCTCTTGCTGCACTTCTGTCCTACTCGAAGCATTACTTATGATTCATTGCTTGATCTGATACTTATTACTTATGATTCATTACTTTAATTTTCGCCTTTTTCGCTATTTTTGCTGTGAACTGAGCTGAGTGCTAGGAACAGGCAGCTGACAGTAGGTAGAGCTTGCTGGAAACAAACCTAGGACATAAGCATCAGATTCAGAGAGATAATCTTCACAGTTACAGGCTTGCTGAGAGCAGCTCCTTTCTCAACTTTTGCACCAGGCAATGAACTGCTTCCAAACTTCCCTACAGCTCTCGCCTGAAGTAATGCTTGAGTCTGCAACACTGTGACAGGTTTCAGCAGTTGGGAAGACTGAAGGAAAATACCCACATGCTGGCAGTCTGTCAGAGTCACCCTGAATAAACTGACACCACTGCGTTTCACCTTCTTGGAGACCGTGTGGCTCTGATTCCTTCTCAGCCTTCAGCTTCTTTACAGGGCCCTTTCTGGTTTCACTCACTAGTTTCCTGCCTTTCCACCTGAACACCTATTCCATGGTCTGAGGATCACTAGATTGGCAACACTTTTTTCCATCTGTAATTCTTCCCCAAGCCATAATTAAGCACATTCACCACTGGTCAGTTTAAATCTACATTCAAGTATCAGGCGCTGGTTGCCCAGCATCCTTGGGAGTCGCTTTGCTAATTACCCACCAACCTTAAGAATTCATGTTGTCAGTGGTGGGAGCCAATGCTCTAATGCTGTTGCTCTTTGGCAGCCTCATGACCTACAGAAGGATGGTATTCAGAAACTGGAAACTGAGTTGGCTTCTACACTATTCCCATTCCTTTCTTGTCTCTGAACCATTGCTGTTGCTCCCACTGAATTTGCAACAAATGCTTCATACTTTTCTCAGCTGTGGTTTGATTTGTAAATTTTCTTATCAGGTGTATCTGTTAGCAGCACCTCTCACATGCACAGCACTATGAACTGAAGTGCTAATTAACCTGCAAAACTTCTGTGTAAGGTTGAGGAGATCCTACATCTGTCCGTGGTGAAACTCTTGGTTTTCTCCAAGCTTCCAAACAAGTCAATGTCAGAATCAAGGTTAAAACTCAGGAAGGTTCAGCTCCTGTTCCCTGGGCCTGGCCTTGCTCCTCTGGCAGAAAACTTCCCCATTCAGTTTACAGCTAGCACATTGATGATCCACACCAAAAATACTGGGAAACGTTAACCCTTTCCTGTTCCCACTGCACCAAGGAAAAGGCTGCAGGGATGCAGCAATGCTGGGTACAGACTATTCCTGCCCGAGAAGAAGGGAGTTTTTCCCAGATGCCAGAGGAAATATTTCACCTTAGTATGAAATGCCCTTGTTTACTTTTACATGCTATGGAGTGGACATCTCTTATGTGCACAAAGCCAGTATAATTGCTCTCCTTGTAAACAAAGAGTTTAATACGCTGAGAGGAATTTACTTAACTTGGGCCATGGCAGATTTATAGTTTTTAAATGGAATGCCGAAAGGTTGTTGGCACTTAGAGAATCCTGCTTTGTTACTTCATAATCACATATTTATGGTTCCCACAGCATACTGTTTTTGTCTTGCCATTCATTAATTGAAGGTCTATTAAGCTGTCACTGCTTAGCTTCAAAGTACTGTACTGTAATTGTATCCATTGCTGTGATTATGCTTTCATTCGTCTGGGGCTGTTTTGATGGAGATCACTATCAGCACAGTGGAGAACACATAAGGGGCATGTTCTGCCCTATGAAGCAGGCACAGAAAAAGCGAATTGTGAGTGAGCCATTGTCTGAGGAACGCAGCCCTTACAAGAAGAATTAATTATTGGCAAGCCCAGGTGTTGGCTTTTTGAGTGTACTGCTGATGAACAGGATCCCATGTCTTAGTTACTATTCCTGTTGGCAGCTTTAGCAGAGAAACCAGGGTTAAAGCTAGCTTCCCTGGAAACAAAAACCAAAATGCCACTTGGAAACCTTTGTGTGTTTCTTGTCTAAGCCAGGATTTTGCAGCTTGTTCATGTCCTTTATTCTTTCCTCCTCCTAAGGGGCACTTAGATTCTTCACTCAATTTCAGAAAAGTAGCTGCCTGGTTCTTCCTGTGAAGATAAAGGTAAACCAGAGTCCCATGCTGGGCTGCTTGCTGCATGGAAAAACACCTATTTGAGAGTGGAGCAAAACGCTTTGCTTAATAAAAGGGTACATATGTGTAATGGTGAAAGAGAAAGATCCGAGCCCAGAAGTGCTTCCAGCAGCAGCTCTCCACGTGAGTTGCTGTGTTGGTGGCACAACCTCCTGACTGGGAAGTCCAGGCAAAGTCAGCAGGTAGTGAATGGGAGTGACCACACAGCTCCTGAAGTGCTCATGGGGCTCCTTTGACCCCCAGGCAGGAGTTGCTAGTAAGGAGGGTGGTGGAGCAGTTGGTTGTTTGCCTTTTGGCACCTGGCCCTGGCCCTGAGCCTGCAGTTCCCAGGCTGGTGAGCTGCACACTGGATGGGTACAGGGCCCTTGAGAGGAGTGAGCAGACCCTCCGGCTGCTGGCAGCTGGCCTCGCATGCAGAATCTCACAGGCTTTCTCACACAGCACTGCCAACAAACATCCAGACCCACTCTTCTGCTTTCACCAGCTCTTTTTAGGTCATCATTAGGTTACTGTCATTGACAGTGTCTAACGCTTTGCGCAAGTGCAGGTAGACCAATTTGGTTCACGCCTGACCAATTTGGTAGCCCTCTATGATAGGGCTACAGAACTGATGAGCAGCATCAAAGCAGCTGGCACTGTCTACCTGCACTTGTGCAAAGTGTTCGACACTGTCCCGCACGATGTCTCTAAACTGGAGAGACATCAATTTGATGGATGGACCACTTGGTTGATAAAGAACTGCCTGGATGGCTGCATACAGAGAGTTCTGGTCAATGGCTCAGTGTCCAGCTGGAGATGGGTAATGTGCAGTGTCCCTCAGGGATTGATGTTGGGACAGATCCTGTTCAAATCTTTGTCAGCAACATGGACAGTGGGATTGAGCGCGCCCTCAGCAAGTTTGCTGATGACACCAAGCTGTGTGGTTCGGTTGATACGCTGGAGGGAAGGGATGCCATCCAGAGGGACCCTGACACGCTTGTGAGGTGGGCTGATGCCAACCTGATGAAGTTTAACCATGCCAAGTGCAAGGTCCTACACCTGGCAAGGAGCAATCCCAGGCACAGCTACAGGTTGGGCAGAGAAGAGATTCAGAGCAGCCCTGCAGAGAAGGACTTGGGGGT